>BMAT01009922.1:33329-48648 GCA_019649035.1 Elysia marginata | reverse complement strand
GCAATTCAAGTTTATTTAGTCACTACTACATTACATTAATAAGAATTGTTGAATTTAATCAAGGCTTACTAAGGCCAGCTGATTTTGACATTAACAGTACACTCAAGTGCAATATTAAAGAAGTACAATACTGAAGGCCAGGAAAGGTTCTCTATCTCTCTATCTCTTCAGTCTCTAATTAAAAGTCAATATTCACATGTACAGCCCCCTCCCCTACCCCTTTATTGGACTTTTCATGAACCAATAATTACCTACCAATTACTTTCCTTCTTTGCATGATCTGTCCCAAACACGAGAAACTATGTATATGTAAAATAACATTATGGTTTTAACATAAAAGTCTTAGATTTAGGTTTACATACCAAGAATATCATCAAATTTTTTTATTTCTAAGTCAGTTAATGCAGTCTCTTGTTTCTAGTTCTAATAAAATGTTTGAAAGCTTGAGGGAAGAACTTATTAACAAATCTTTTATTTCCTTTAAATGCCCTTCCCATAGTTATTGCTTCAGGAGTATCTTTTATGATCTTGGTTGGTTCAACTGATATTCTTTCATCAAACAATGGTCCAAGAGAGAGAAAGTACACCTTTATCAACTTTTTCGCACTCATAACAACTATTATATGTATCATTAATATTCTCCATCCTTCTTTGCCACAGGTGCTGCTGTTGCTATCCCTGGAGGTGATGGTGTCGGAGCTGGGGTTGTTTATAGTGAACCGGTCCGCCTTGAGGACATCACCCTGGCTTTCCCTGCTCATCCCACTGCTTCTGTCGCTGTCGAGCGAAAGGTATTTGATGCTCCAGTGAACTCTCAAGGGCCTCAAGCACCTCAAGCGCCTCAAGCACCTCAAGCATCTCAAGCGCCTCAAGCACCTCAAGCATCTCAAGCGCCTCAAGCATCTCAAGAACCACGTAAGTCTCTGAGACAATTAACAAGACTTAAAATATAAAATTTTACCTAAATGAAAATCGGAAATCCGGCATTTGCGAGAGTTCTGGCATCGTAATTTTACTTTGTTTTTTTAAATTATCCTTGATCAGTTAGTGTCTTTATTTAGTAATGGTACTTCTAACTTGCGGTGCCGCAAGGTGAACGGTTAGCAATAGCATTTAAAAAAGTTCAGGCATTTTTGTCAAGCCATAGAAGCATCTCTGGAAGATGTTGGTGCTCTGTCCATGCTCGTAGGAGACAAACAGGGCAACAGTCTTGGGATGTGTGCAAATAAGTCAGATGTCGGAAACATATTTGAGAAAAAACGCTTAGTGGTGGTGCTAAGTGGTAGTATAGTATCAGGAAATAGGGATTTGATTTGAACCAACCATACAGGCAGATTTAATTTACATCGGTACAAAATTAAGAAGAAACATTTCTGCAGCCTTTTTTTTTTTAGATGACTAAAATTTTCAATGAAACAGAGTCAACTCAAACCGGGAATTGAAAGGACTAAATGTCCTTGTGAACAGCTTTTTCAGTTGCTGAAGTACAAGTAAATTTTCATGATTTTGATGGTCTGTGACAAAGACAACCCAATAACTAGCGTCTTTACTCAGGTCAGATATAGGTTCATTAAAGAATCAGGAGGTCAGGACTCAAAGGGTTGAAAGTAGATAAAGTTCTTAACTTTCTTTGACCAGTATAATTAGTACTGAGCAGCAACAGGAGTTTCGTGAACTGCGAGTATTGGTATAAAGAGAGATTTAGGGAATGAGAGTAGAGGTAAAGCAAGAGTAGCTTTTCTTCGCCAATGATAATACCCAAAAATACTATAGTGCTTATTGTAGCGTAGACCTAGATTTTAGGGTCTTATTTAGGTAAGTTTCTTACTTTTAGAAAATAATTTTTATCTGAACTATAGCATTGTAGAGCTAAATAAAGATTAAAAAGTTTATCTTCGAAATAAATCTATCACTTTATTTTGAAAAGGTTGTATGCAAGAGACAGCAGGTAGTCCCATTTTATTTTTATATACTATTGTCTTTAAAATATTTTCCAACAAATACGTCAGAACTTTAATCTGCATGTGCAACTTTATGTACAGTCTAGCCGTTCCATTAGACAGTGGTGTTAAACAATCAACTATTGTTCTATGTATTTTTGGTAAAACATATCATGTTGGCAGTTGTGTACCAAATTGAAGGAAATTGAATGGAAATTCAGAATAACATATTAATTGTGGGTATTGAGTGTATTTTATACGATAGGTTTTATGTAAGAAACCGGAAATTTAAAAAAAAAACCTAAATTTTGTTTGTCTTCATCTAGATCCAGATTAAAAAATCGGTCTGTTCATCTAAGCTAAACTCATTACTGTTTTCTAGGATATTTTGTAGGAAATTCCTAGCCTCGATGGCAATAAACCTTCTGGGTCTAGTCCTCTCATCTGACCCTTCTAACTGCTTGGGGCAAGGCCCACTCATTGTTTGGATCCTATAGATCTAGATTATATAAAAGCTGCAAATGAAAAGACCTTAACACCTAAAATACTGATGAACATTTATCTGAATGCTTTCTGAAATGTAAACAAACAGAAACGAAACTGAAACAAACTATGCCTTATTTTTCAGCATCTCTAAGTAGCCCTAAAAGCCAAAGTTACTTTGGCGTCTAATATTAGACGCTTCGTAGTGTGGAGAAAACCCGATCGTGTAATATTAGACCCTTCAGAGGGAATCAGTTAAATAATTTAAAAAGTATTGTCTCACAAACCATTGACAGTTTCATGCACTTTTCAACGTTTGTGATCTAAAAAGCATAATTTAAAGTATCAACACCCTTTAATGTGAAAATTGCAACATATAACTCATTTGCACTGTTTGCAAAATCTATAATAATTTTAATTCTAAACACTAGTAAATGGCAAGGAGACGCAGTGGACAAATGTATCTGTTGATTTTTTTGTCTTATTTTGCATTTTGTTTATCTAAGCTTATGAATGTGTTTAATGCCACCGTTTAGCCAAATAACCTGTCTCCTTTTGAAGCAGTCTAGAATGGGAGTCCTACAGAGGCTTTGCTCTCATATGCCTTTTACTTTTCCTTCTCCAAGGCCTGGAAGGCCAATGATAATTCCTCACTGCAAGAAGTTGAAATCCTAGAACCCATGCAGAGATGTCTGTGCTCCATATAAATAATCAGTTTGTGAGCGAAGAATTGCGGCTCAACAAATTAACCTGATTCCTAAGTGTAATAATTTGAATCCTGTCAGTTCATAGTTCTTTACTTCCAAGAGATTTAAGTTGTATAAGGTTTCCTCTGTATACTCAAAGAATCAGGAATATTAAGTAACAGAGCCACTTCTTTGTCTTTCTCACTGTTGCATACAGACAAACACAAACCAATTTCATGGGCCTTAACGATCTCTATGTGGGTTCTGGTATGGTCATTTTTAGCAGTGAGTGTTGATGATAGGCTTTAATGCTTTGGAATTGTAAAACTGCTTGGAATGAGAAAATTCTCTGTAAGCCGCAATGTAAACTAGGAATAGGACTTGATAATTTCAAATTTTGATACCAGGCTATTAAAAAAATTGCAAAGCTAAAGAGAAGATAAAAACTCCCATCTAAGAGAACTTGAAATTGAATCATCAGTCTTGAATCTTAGTATTGGGTTTAGGGGGAAAAGTTTATATAAGCAGATAATTTATCTAAAGCAAGTCATCTACTCCACTGTACTGAGTTTCAATTCCCGTGGAACACTGTTGTTGTTGTCGTTGGTTACTTTTTTCTTCTTTTGCATGAACTTTATCAAGACTTTGATTCTGAACCTTTTTGCCCAAAAATTTTATTTTTTACTCTCACAGCCGCAAAACGGAGACGTGGTCGAATGAAAGGGCAAAAGTATAAGAAAAAAATTTACCCACCAGCTGTCGAACGCCCCAAGCGGAACTTACCAAATAGATCAGCTGAGCTTGATCTCCCTGAAAGGCCAGTGATAAAGAGGAAGGCTAAGGAAAAAACCTTTGATAAGAAGACACCATTGGAATTAAGGGAGGAAGTCCGTCACATTCCACAGTGGTGGAAAGACGCCATGTTGGCGGCCATGATGGCGAAGCAGAATTCAGGTTCTGGGGACACGGGCAATGTTGGGGATGAGGTGCCCATAAATGAGGACGAGGATTTTATGGACAAGGGAGATTATTCTGATGATGAATGGGTACAGGACTGGAAAAGCAAAGAAAGAAATGGAACAAATGGTGGAGACCAAGCACATAATGCTTCGGGTATAAAGGCTGAATGTATAGAGGAGGTTACAGAAAATACAGAGCATGAAGCAAGTTAAGAAAGCTATTCTTTATGTTTGTCATACTCATCCAACAAGAGTAGTCTGCCTCTTTTAAAATGCCTGGAAACAGTTGTTCCATAGTGAATTCTTTATAGAAAAAAATTTAGAAAATTTTGTATCTATATCTGATGTCTCCGTTTACAAATTGAAGAGGGTTTTTTTAAACTCAGTATCTGCATTTTTTTAAAGTTTTAGGGAAAAATCAATAAAAAGTGATAATTCCTCCCTCTTTTTATTTGTAAAAAAATCCACTTGATATTGTGACATATAGTGACCTTTTAAGAAAATATCAAGAATCATGTTAGAAGGGTAACTCTGATTTGAAAAACTGCCTTTTAGTTCCATTCATGTACAACAATTTTCAAATATTGGCTAAGAAACATTGGCACCATTAAAAAAAAAAGTAGTTATGTAGTTTGTCTTTTCTTTGTGATCAGACCCTTTCTTGGTATTCAAACTTTAAATGACATTTATGAAGGAGCTCGTTTTGTGTAAAAATGTTTTTACTGCTTGTAAGTACAACATGATTTTTCTGGAAGCAAGAAAAAATATACCTTGCTCACAGCAATAAATTGAAAAGAGCCTTACACATACATTTAGACTAGAGAAAATATCAGTTGGCCTATCATTGTGAAAAAAAAATATGAAATCTGTAAGGACATGTTCAGATATAACATATACCTTATGTCAATAAATAAAGAAAGCAATTTGTTTTAATGTTCAGTTTCTCACAATTCTAGATGTTCTAGATGTATAAATTGAAACATTTTGAAGTGAATAAACTTCACATAATTTTTTTTTCGTTTGCTCCCCTGATACCAGTATTAATGTTGTCTTGGATAGGCAAGTGAAGCTCTACTTAATTGTATTTTTTTTCTTAGAAAAGGCTATGCTGACAATTAATCACAATATTAAGTTGTTTTTTTTTGTAAATGACTGTACATTAATTTGATTATTTTGTGTAGAAATTGATTGAAGTGTTTTTTGGACCAGAATTCATAGGAAAGAAGCAGGCGTAGGCCTGAAATTGTCTTACTTTTCACTTAACTAGCTGGTTGGGGTGAGAAATTTTTAGCTTAGACTGGCCACCCTAGAAAAGAATGCGAGAATTTACAGAGGTGAACTTGATATCTTAGAGAAAAAAATAAAAAATTTGATATATACATAACTAAGGATGAAAGTCAAACTTTTATTTTTATAGGGAACATGGCATGGAAAGAGGAATATCTGAATCTGTTATTTGCTGTAAAAAATTGAAACATTCCTGTAAAATGTTAAAATTCTCAAAATGTTATATGCTTCAATAAAATACAGTTTACTATTGTAACCTGAAATCATCCGAATTTGCCTTTTGATTTTTGCAGAAGTCAACATCATTGATTTTATTTTATACTATAGGTAAGGAAAAAGAGACCTAATGCTCAGAGGGCCATCAATAGAAAAATCAGCTCTTTTTGTGTACTCAGACACTACCATTATTCTTTACAGATAACATGTCTTCCATATTTTTGTACCGGGTACATTGAATTTTGTAGTTTGTAAGTGTTTGATTTTGTAATTAAAATGATTGAAAAAGTAATTTCTTTCAATTCACAGCAAAAAAAACAAAACAACTAAGGTGCTAAAGATTTTTCTATTTTTTTTTACAAACATTTTGTGTAAATCAAGTGTGGTTAAAAAATTAACCAGAGTGTTTTTATTTTCTACTGAAATCACTTCTATTTTTTTTATATATTGTGTCTCTGTTGGTGTACTTTGGTACTGTAATAAAGTTAGAACAATGTCTTTTCAAGAAAAGAAAGTGTTTTCTTCTATGTCAATGTTAATGTTGTTAAATTTGTTTGGACTGTAAATAATTATATGCTAATGTTACTGTTGTTAAAACCATGTGGAATTGACTTTAAATTTTTTAAAATGTTCCAAGTGTAGTTATTCATGATATCTTCAAGTTTCAGTTTTAGTTAATATATTAAAACCATAACTTTGGTAGATCTGAGAACACTTTTTCAAAGAATGAGCATCTGTTTTTTAAACTCTTTATGAATTATTCGTGATTTTAGTTTTGAATTCTTACGGGCAAGTGCTGCACCCCCTCTTAATGGGTGTATTACGGGTATAGGAGTCACATGGTCCAATTTCAGATTTGTTGGAATTGTGAATATTTACCTTTTTCTTAACAAAGTGGCACCATTTTTTTTGTTCGGAAGACACTTAAAACTATTTTTTAAATAATTCTGAAAATAAGAACTCTGTCAAAACTTTATATTATTTCAATAGGAAAAACAGAGGCTTCACCACATAGTAGGCCTATAAACTGTCCTGCCTATTATAACCATGGCTTGCAGTATACTTTAGGAACAGTCCACTTTCCAAGCATGCAATGTCAAAACAAAGGCCGAACACTTGAAACAGGATGAAGGCCATCAAAATTCATAGAAATATTTTTCGATAGTCCCGTTTCTTGTTACCTGTAGCCTCTGCAAACAGCTGTTTTCATCCAAACATTGGACAGCGAATATACTGCCGGTGGTAACTGGTGAGGTGAGAGTATGCTGCTCTCTGAACTGCAGGCATGCATAAGTCATAGGAAGGCCTGACATATCAAGCCGCATTGTCTAAAACCTCAGAGTTTCTTTTTTCCCTATTATTGATTCATTTTCTTTTGCATTTTTCTCAAAAAATGTCTTTTCCATGTACATTTTTCCTGTATAGCTCCTAAGTTTTTCATGCTATACATGTGAAACTTAACACATACGTTGCCAGCATGCTGATTTTTATTTTGTTAGAGGCGTTTTTCAATATTTTGCAAATTTATTTTAATACAATTTTGTTGTTGTTGGTCATTCATTACTTTCATCATGTACAAAAACTAGAAAATTATTAATATTTTTTTTCTATTTTCTGCCGCACTTGCCTTTTATCATATGCATAGAAAATTATCAAATAAACTCTGAAAGAATTACATGTATAATACTTTGTTCACTCTTTATTATAGTAAACAGCTGCATGTTATTTTGGCTACAATATTAACCAAATCAAATTCATGGCTAAAATTTTATTTCAATGCATCATTTTAACCCCTTCGCTGCTAACCATTTTTGCACCCTGTGTGCTAACTATAAACTTGTTATCTAGATCTATATCTAATCACAAGATCTAATTTAGATCTAGATGTAGACCCAGATCTATACGCATAGCCTACCTGAATCATGTGAATGTTCACCATTTTGTAGGTTGTCTTAGAGCCAACTTGACAGCATAAAACACAAAGCAAAAGTGAAGACAGCAAGGACGCTGGCTGACTCAGTACAAACAACTACACACACACACACTGTGATGACCAAGGTTGGCCTATGCTGTGATAAATTTAGCTGTAACAGCCTCTAGGCCAGGCCTGAAAGCTTCTAGCATGCTCTAAGACTAAGCCCACACACAAAAAGTGGAAGTGTGTAGTAGGAGAAGAGAAAGGAACAGGGCTATAAAAAAGACGTACGTAGTACGTCCACAGCGCATATAGGTGGGCATTAATAGGACGTACGTGGTACGTCCACAGAGCAGCGAAGGGGTTAATAATAATATTGCAAAAAAAAAAATATTTTGCCATACAAGCAATCCAGTAGAGCCAGCCTTATGTAAGAACTTACTCAAAATTAAACTGTCACCATTTCAAACCATCTAAACTGGTTCATAGTAAAATTTTCCAGAAACTATAGTTTTCAATAAGTTTTCCAAGTCTGTGCAGTCATTTTTTGGTGCCTCAGCATTTTATTGTGGATTTTGTGCATTGTATAAGTATCTTGTTTATATTATCCAGAAGCCCTGAGGTTCAGTCCAGTCCTAATATTTTGAACCCCACAAGAACAAAATTTTTCCTTGAATTATTCTATATTCAAATTATTAGTATGGATTACAAAAGAGGGATAAAATCTAAATATGTCTCGCGTCGACGTTGAATGAGTCGGAAGTCAGAGAATGTTATTTTGAGAAAATGCCTTTGAAAGGTCCATTTTCTCCTCTATTTCTCTATATTTTAAAACAACAAAAGTTTTAATATCAAAATATTGATAGTTTGTTGCAATTTTTGTTTTATGCTTGGAAGTATCTTGCTCGAAACAGCAACACTTTTTGTAGGTGAAAATTGCGAGAGCCGACTCATTTAGCCTGGACGGGAGTACTTATACTTGAGTTCATATTGAACAAGTGCAGTTCAGTTTGGATATTTATAAACCATGAAAGGACAAAATTTAGTTTTGAATTAACACTTAATATGTCAGTATACATTAGAAAAGAAAGAGCTGGTAATTTAAGTATAGTGTGATTAGAGCAAACGCAAACATTCAAAATGTCCAGGTTTGATGTCCATTGTAACTTATAAAGCTTATATAATTTGACAAGTTTATTTTGATATTTTATATTTGAATTCCAAACCAAAACAATTAGTTGAAAATAGGCGAGTAGAGGGTGCTGAACACAAGTTGCCTTTATACGTCATTTTTGTTTTCATGAGAAACTCAAAAGAGAACTCGAAAAGAACAAAAGGGGCACAAAGTCAATTTCAGTGATTTATTTTGTTTTTTTTAGTAGAATAGTATTAGTAGTACATGTACTTGAACTTTACTCCACCAACAATCTCTGCTTTTGTTTCAATCAAGGCTTTGTTTTATTTGTTCTATAGTATGATCTATTACAGAGAACGCTGTATAAATCCACTTATCTTTCAAACATTCACATCTTCTACAATGTACCTCGTATCACACAATGTGGACTCAATCAGTCAATGAACCATTGCACTCAAAGAACTGAATTGAAGTCCCAATGTTTTTTTCTCTTCTTTAATTTTAACCTTTTACAGAGCAAACTTATTTTAAACCCTCCTGGTTTTCAACATCTGGCTGGAACTGAAACTAATGGTGGGTCTTTGTTTAGCCTATTTCTATAACAAGCCTACTGGTGTGTTAAACAATGATACAGCTATGCCATCACACACACACAGAAGGAGAGAGAGAGATAACATATATACATGTTCAATATATCAGAGGATATAAAAAGACTAACATTGCAAAAACTTGCGACACTATGCGAGTTTATTCTATTCTTTTTTTCTTTAAGACTGCAAGGTTGATAGATAATGCAAAACTTAAAAAATAATTAAAAAAAAAACGTGTGTGGCAGAAGAGGAGCTCCCTAAAGTAATTAATTCAAGGGAAAAAAACCACCCAAAAAATGTTTAAGTTGTGTAGCTATGACCCTAATTTTTATTTTTCTTTCAGACTATCTCCCTGGCTTTAGCAAGAACTGGCTTAATTCTAACTTTATCAATATTGCGGATCATTATTCTTTTTTCACAAAATATAAAAAATGTAATTAAAAAAATAAAAACCATTTCAGGAAACAATGCTGCTACTACAAGGCTGTCTGATTTTCTATGACAAAACATCTGTGTTTAAACCAATTGTTGAAATCCACAATACATTAATCTAAACTTTGAGGATTTTCTTCAACTTTTGATAGTCTTGTATAAATGCAGGGAAATACTTTCAAAAATCAGTATTCTTGCGAAAAACAGAAAACCTCCATCCTTGGACAGACACATTCGATTATAGATTCATGAAGAAATAAACATTTTTTGCTGATAGATTCAGTCTGGTTACAATATTGGTACTTTATAATTTTATGTATTTATTGTCAATTACATCAAGACTGAAAAAGGAAAATAATTAAAGAACAAGTGCATCCTTATACTTGAGCCAAAACAGTGAGAGACAATACAATTACAATCGAAAAAAGAACAAATGCTTTGATGAGCTTCTGGTCTTTATCTTCTGTGAGCCATTATGAGATTTTCAGGACAACATGTGACTGAAGACTACTATTGCATGCTCGAACTGTTTTTGGATATAGCACAAATTACACTTACAGCAAAGATACATGCATCACTGCTTGTCTTCAGAGTACAAGTACTGGTAAAATTTTTGCACAAAGAGGTAAACTTCCATAGACAAATGCGCACTAGTATAAAAGTAACAAATTAAAGTTAAGCCCCTTATACCCTGAGGTTTCACAGCACGAAATGAGTTACAAGAGCTATTACGTAGGACCTTAGCCACGTGGGTTCTCACTGCCCGCCCCCACATCCCAGTTATGTTCTGATCCAGTCGCTGCACCTTGTAACTCGGGGTTGGTAAAACCTCACTAATGTTGTAAATCCGTCTAAAAATTTAAAGAGTAATCTAAAAACATAAAATGACAACACCTTTTACCAGTACACATTTTTTCACAAGTAAAAACACAAATTCAATATAACTTGGTCCCTGGCTCAAATGAAAAAAAAAATCCCTGATACCAACCAAAGCAGTTTATAGTGTCTTGTGTTTTTTGCTCTGCATATGAAGCTTCGCAGTATATGCTTGAGGAGAAAGCCTTACTTTCACTTCAGTACAATGATGTTTCTTTCATCTGCCAGGTTACATGGCTAAACATCACCACACACCCGACCGACTGCTTTTGGTGCATGAGGTTGCAACTTCATTAACAGAATAACCTGAAATAAACGTTAAAATAGAGACTTATGCTATTATCTATTTATACTTGGCATAACTTTATGTACCAAAGAACCTGGGCCAAATTAAAAAATTTTTACAGACCGACCAATATATAGGCCTACACAAAGACACAGTAATAGTCATGTTTATTATGTAATTTAGATTTTCAGTGTTTGAAGCATGATGATGATGATGGAGTTGTTAAATCAAAGTTACAAGATTTCCTTTCTATGATTGTTTAATTGTTTAATTTGCACGTCTGTTACTAAAACAATACAAAGAGTCAAGCTTTTATGTCCACTGAGGTTAAAGAATGGTCTCGTATCTTTGTTTACTTGTCAGTAGAACTAGAAACGCTCTATAATCCAATTCTTTGTTCTCAGAATTAAGTTATAGTTTATACATGTAATTTATGGCCAAATATTTTTTGTTTTACTTTATGTCTCTCATGCCAGTAATATCTGTATCGGAACCAGTCCCAAGAGGTTGGAAATTTTTATCTGAGAAAACAACTGTTTAAAACTGTAGCTTTATTCCTCTCTTTCTCTTTAAAATGAACTAAAAGACTTTCTAATAATTATACCTGTCCACAAAATTTTGATCACTTAATGAAAACTTTTACTTTTTGAAAGCTTACGAAAAATCAATACCTTAATGTAATCTGAAGTTAGCAGCACCCGCTTGGTTCCCACTTGTTGCTGCACACACAGCAGAACTCATCTAGCTTGGGTCAGGCTGTTTAGTTGCGCTATGTAAACCAACCATATGGCATCAATTGCCAGTCTGTGAAGTCGCCCAGTCTGTTACCTCATCCAGCCTCAATTCCACCACCGGACAACTTTCCACCAACTAGGCCTGGTATTAGAAGAGCCGCTGCCCCTTTCACGCTGAAACCCCTGTTTATTGGCACCTCTCTGTTGAGACGATTCACGGTGTCTATCCCAGCTCCCATACTTGATTTCCATGCTGCAAGCACCTGAAAATTAAAAGATAAACCTGTTACTGTAGACTGCCTGCTATTTGTTGACAGAAATGTCTCCGTGTGAATGCCACATATTTTTCTAACTTTGTTTTAACATAATTATACAATATAATTACTTGATTTCACTCTAACTAAGGTTTAAGATATATAGTGTTCATGCCTACAAATATAACCTATGTTTCTCTAAGTGGCAAGGCGGTGGGTGCGGAAGCATCTATAAGTCGAAGGTTCAAATCATACTAAAGGCAGACATTTAGGGCATTTCCACTAAAAAGCCTACTTCTCTCAACTGCTAATTTCATACCTTTAAAGTCTTTCAATCAAATAAGAGGAACAGTAGGCCTAACCTTTGATGTACATATCAGACAAACAGTAGGCCTACTCTGTACAATGTTCCTGTCAGACTTTGTGCTAAGAAGCTGCCAAAGCATCTGATTTCTAGTAGATTTAGAAAATGTGTAGCCCTCTCAATCTCAGAAAAAAAGTCAAGTTGCAGTGATGGTTCATTTGACTTTAAGCAAATTTTTTTATACACATTGACAAGGTTAATGGTCTACCAGTACTTTAATCTTTATTAGCACATACTGTGAAATACATTAAGATATAATATGCTTAAATTACAGTGTGGATATTTTGAACCCCTTGGGGAAAAAATGTAACCTCAAATTGTAAGCAATTTGACTTTGCTGTATGCATTACACAGGAAGGCTAAATTTGATAATGTGAATTCAGTGTGAATCAAACATATGTTCAAATTATCCACCTTTGAATTAACTGGACTGGACTATTCAGGAACAGGTCAAAGATTAAGCAATGTTTATTTTATCTATTCAAGAAACTTTTGACAGAGTTCCAGGGTTAAGATAAACTGTCTCGCCTTTTGTCCAAATGAGTCGAAAGTTGAATGGCTTAGTCTTGAGACTATACAAGCTTTTAAAGTTTAATGGGTGTTCAGAAAACAATTTTTTTTTCTTTCAGATATTGACACTAAAACCATTCTAAACAGTTTTCACGACAAATTCATGTTGAAATATCATGTTTTGTGTGTTTAATTATAATTGGTATGGTTGCTAAGGCCTCCTAACTTTTTAGTTGTCTGAACTTTCAATGCTATTTTCTCCCATTTTTTAAATTTTACAAGTCCTTACCGGTTACCCTACGGCAAATGGCTATAACTTCATACAGAAGCATGATAGAGCTTTTCTGTTTGTTGTATTTGGAAGTAGGAAAAAATAAGCTTTTCTGTGATACCAATATCTTACTACTTACTGTGTGGCGTCGTGGTGTAGTGGTAGACGCTCGGCTTTCGGATCGAGAGGTCCGGGGTTCGAGTCCTGCTTTCGGCAGGTCGACGTTTAGTCCTTGAGAAAGGCTATTTACACACATTTCTTCGCCTCACTCATGCGTTAAACGAGTACCCGACTAAAGGCAGTGAAAGATCTTGTCAGTATGCTAGAGTGATGCGCTTAACTTGCTGCTCCTCTGTGGGTTCAGAAGGTAATTTGGTTGGGAATGGCCTGTCGGGGAACCCATGTAAAGCGCTTAGAGCACATTAGTGGATAAGCGCTATATAAAAATGCTCTTTATTTATTTTACTTTCCAATTTTGACTCATTTTGACTGGTTGAAAGACAATAAGTATTTAAGCTGTTCTCATAAAGTTACTTTAAACTCTATCATGTACCTGTGTGAAGCTATAGCCGTTTGAAGTTGACATGCTTGTTTTCTATATTATGTATACAGTATGAGAAGAGTATCATATGATTGTATTTGCTGTAACATTTTTGTCTTTAGTTTGTTAACCGAAATGTTAAAAAAACATCTCTGGGTTACAAATTAAGTTTTAAACAGAATAAAGTTAGACAGTCAAAGCACTCTGTCATCCCGAGGGTTGGTGCTATCTTGTAGTAGGGCTTTTCCCCTCATCTTGTGGTGAACAACAGCGGAAATGATTCACAGCACACGCAAGTTAGAATGTAGAAGGACATAGTGATAAATAATGGCGCTATGCTCCCTGTGCTGATACTCCACCCATTCAGTCGGTAGAATTTTAGCGTTCATTGCCACTCTCTCTCTCTCCACATCCACTCTCTTACATTCACACAGTAGTTCGTTTCATCGTTCTTCTGTAGCGCTTCTTATGCAATGAGCGAAAGTGTAACATCTGTCTATCATTTTATTTTCAGTTCTGCTACAACATATTCTTTGAGATCATATTAACTATGATTCTTTTTCTAGTCATAAAAACATTTGACACTCAACCAGGTTAACTCTACTAGCCATCCTAACTGTTTTTTATCTGACAAATACACTGAACAACATGTACTAGTACTAGTTTTTAAAAATTTTCCAGAAAACATGTACATACTCTCCATAGATCCCAGGGTCTAACCCCATAGGGCTTTACCCCCATGGGTTCCCTGAAATGAACACCAAACAATCCAAAAAGCCGGGCTCAAAACCATAGAGCTAAGGAAATCCATGCTGAGCACCAAGACGAGGAATTATGACAGCTCATCAACGCTAAGCGTCAAAAGATCAATTTCCCAGCAGCAACTGCAGAGAACCAGTGGGAAGCTCTTGACAGCAAAATAGTCCTGAAGCTAGACTTGCTCATCGGGGGCAGCACATTGGAACACAAACTTGCCACTTTCGGTGACATCGTCTACCAAACTAGTCTTTAAACCTTTGGAACCAAGCAATACCAATCCAAAGGTTCAAAAAGAAGAAGCAGAAGGCAATGTGAAAGGGTTTGTTGTTAAAACTTTAATTAATAACCACCTAAAAAATCACATAAAAACCAAATTGTTTTAAATACTAACACGTACGACAGAGAATAGCCGATAAAATATCGCACAATAAAGTAATGAAAAAATTTTAAAAGTGTCTTTTGAAGAAGAAAATTATCTTTGGAATGAAACTAAATTCAAGAGTGTTTGAAATTCAAAGTTCTCTGGATATACTGGTGAAACTAAAAGTCTGCTAATTTTCAGAAAAATCTCTCTGCATTTATAGACGACATAGAGCTATCAGCTACTGGCCCAGCTGTCCGCTCTAATTAGTGCAGGTCATATATTGCGCCCTACCAGCTTTGCGTCGGCATGCTGTTATTTCATTTAGCCTCACAAGCTTGAAAGAAGTTCTTCCAAACAGAACAAACCGAAGTCCTTTCTTGAGCTTTACAAGATAACGTGCATCTACAAACAACTGTTGTCATAACTTTTCAACATTAATTGACATGACTTAGTTTTTCAAGGTAAACGGTTTGTTAACTTCATACCGTAATCCAACATTGGCAATTAATTAGGGCTCTGTAAACGGTATAAATTCTACATGAACAAAAGCGATATTGCTGTAATGTTACTCTATAATTATAAAGTCTGAAACTTTAGCAAGAAAGATATTCGATCTTAACACTTTAAAACAGACTCTACACGAAATTTAACTAAAGTCATGCTCATCCCGGGCTCCAAAGGCACACCTGACTCCCGTGTGCAAAGTGAGAGGAAGGG
>BMAT01009917.1:4923-16081 GCA_019649035.1 Elysia marginata | reverse complement strand
TCTTCCTTGGCTGCCTCTGTTATAGATCTTTTCAGTTGTTGCCAGAGGTCTTCCACCTCCTCTATTTTCTCAAAAGCTTCAAATTTGTTTTTTACTTTCAGATTATATTTTTGGCAATGGTCTGTGTCTGATGTCAATAGATCTAGATTCAGTCTAATATTGGGTTTTGTCTTTTTTTGTTTTCTTAATTTCACTCTAATTTTTCCCATAAGCAGCACGTGATCACTGTAGCAGTCAGCACTGGGTAGAGTTTTTGATATGAGGAGCGCGTTACACCCTTTTACGTCGTTAACCTGGTTTCGTTGAGGTTGTTTTGTCATGATTTATTCTTTGCAGTATGACCTATAGTGGGTTGCAGTTTCCTTCTATAGGAGCAGTTCTCTCTGAGGAGCATGTTGCCTCAGCCATTGTACCTTCTAATGGTATCTTCTGCCTGACACAGCGGAAAGTAAGCCAGTTCCAAACTTGATTCGGCTGCCCAACCCTACATCCGTCACCTGCCTGCCGTGACTTAATGCACTAAGGGAATGTCCCCACCCTCAGGTCATGCCCTTTGGGTTTACTCACATAGTTTAGCCGGTCAGTCAAAACCGTTGCCCGGGGTGTGGCCACTGCCGTGCATAAACAGTATCTGTGGAGCCATAAGTGAGCTAGACATAGAGATGAGAACCAAATAGGATCCTGGCCATTCTGAAAGAATGTGACTGCCTCTCACCGTGAGGTACTATCCCTCTCTCTACGCCCTACATCCCGTTGTCACCACTATAAAGCTATAAAGCTATATTTGCACGTTTTGGGTTGGTAAGGCTTGGGGCAGGGGTGTGAAGAGGGAGGCATTGAGGGTAAAAGGTGGACAAAGGCCTCTTGCACGGGGATGGTTTATGTAGACCTTAGAGCATAACAAGCGATATGATCATGATGCAACGTGCACTTCACCCATAGTGGCCATACTGCACTGACAGGTAACGTAAACTGTTATAGGCTAGTTTATGATAGCTCTTGAAGCGTTCAGCTCGACCACGTCTCCCCCCTCACTGTTGGTCCCCCACCCCCCTTTGGTCAACAAATGGTTGGATGTTTGCAATGCGATTTAATTGCTTTAGAAGCCAAATCAGCTTATATAGGTGATACACCACTAGGTTACAAGACAAACATTTCTTTATGTTCTTGTCTATACCTTTCAATTTGTGTTGTCCAGGGAAACAATTTGGTTTTTATTCTCTCGTTTTAATCTAAAGGGAAGTAGCTAGATCTAGTAACTTTTACTACTATCTATAAATGCACGCATCTCCTAAACGCACGCTATTTGAGCCTCCCAAGTGCCGTGCGTTTAACCAGATACTACTTTACTAGGGCTAAGCGCCAACTAAAACTACAGTAAAAGTCCGCTAAGTGGCGACTAACTTACTCGGTCTCAAACGATCGTCTAACTGGCAACTAAGCTATGAAAACTAGCATTGGCTACTCATGCGGCTCGATACAAGCGACAAACTGTTAGTCCCAGACGGCAAAGTCATGGTTAAAAAAAAACACCTCAAGGCTTAAAACTCTTTTTTCACGGACTTAATATTTAACATATATGGAAATAAACTAGATAAATTAACAATGTTTAATTAAATAATCATCAGTGTCTTTCCCTTGTCTTAGTTAACTTTAAACTGAAAGAAAAAAAAAT
The DNA here is from genome assembly GCA_019649035.1 of Elysia marginata. NCBI lineage: Eukaryota > Metazoa > Mollusca > Gastropoda > Plakobranchidae > Elysia > Elysia marginata. The sequence continues at coordinate 14,406 of BMAT01009917.1, read as the reverse complement.
TCACAGGTCTGTCACCTCCCCCTGGTTACTAACAAATAGGATGGTAGGATGGCTATTTCGCATGTTTATGTTGAATCTAGCCAGGGGTGAGATTTTTCATTCATGTGCCAAACTGAGGCTGGCAGTCAGGTGACACGGTCGGCCGCATACGCGCCAAGCTGTTGAACCACATAGTGATCGATGATGTCATTAGTGAATAAATTAACTATTTGCCAATGTCCTTGAATGAAAGCAGTTACAAACTTTATTCCTTTTTTTTTCCTATGAATAATAAAAGCTAAATATACCCTTAGAAATCAACAGAAACATTTTGATTTAATTTTCTATTGAGTTATTAGACCCAAAAATGTTGTTTCCTTGTTACCAGCCTGCTGCCATCTTGAAATGTAGTTATTATAATGGTAAAAATCATTATTTACCATGTAAAAAAAATGGCTTAAAATCAAGAATGAGATTGTTCAAGTTAAAAACTTTGATTTGGACCAAGGTGGAGTGTGTTTTTTTTGTTCATAATGATATGAATTATTTCATTATCTGGTTTTATTTTTAGTGATAAAAGTAGTTTCAATTGTGCAATATGATGTAATAAAATAATAAGAAACATTTCACATTTAAGCCTATTCATTTGCCATCAAAATGGTATGACACTTAGGAATCTCAACAGTTGCACTTGCAAAGTAAAAGCTGCTATACAAAAAGTAGACTCTCAGATATTCGACTCCTAAAATAGAAGGGAAGGAAGAGTTAAAGTCACTTTGGACCAAACAATGTTAGTTTCATACTTTTGCTTGATCCTTAGATTTAAGTTTAGACCAAGCCGGTAACAGCTACTAGATCTATTAAGCTACATTCCAACCCACTGTTCATAAAGTTCTTGAAAACTCTACCTTTGTTTAAATTTAAATTGATTCTTGATCATTTCTAACTTGAACTTCAAGGATATCTTTTCTAAAAAATTGAAGCATATAGGCCTACCTGTTTTAGATTGAGACTTGTTTGCACAGCAAGCTTTATAATTTGTGATCCTTTTGCGTAACTTCTGTTTATAAATATTAACTTTGACAAAGTGAAAAAACCTACAATGTGCTTTGCTTTTAACAAATTGATTGTAAATTGTTTATCACTTCTTCATCAATGTTCAAGTGAAAGGAGAGAAGTTGGGTAAAACTGCATTGAAAAGTAAAGTAGTTGAGGTAAAGCTCTCCAAATGTAACATCAGTTACCCTGGTTTTCTCCAGTTCTGGTTCTCTTTATTACCTAAATTAGTAATTACTGACTTGAATCTCACAATTTTCAGCATATATTTTAAGCCCAAATAGTTAGGAAAATGGAGGTTTTGAAACCTCTCTTTAGTTCTCATTACTGTTGAGTTGTTATCTACAAAATGTTGACCTATAATAATAAACAGGAATTTTATATTTGGCGCTAAATCTAGTGGAAATTATGATGTAAAAGTTAACACGTGACTTTTCTAAGATTTAATTATAAGTTGTACTGTTCTTCCAATGCTTCCTTTGCAAAAGGTGTAAAAATTGTAAAAAAAAAAAAAAAAAATTGGACCTAGTTAGTACACAGTGAAAATAAAATCATAGTTTTTCAGAATTCAGTACAAATGTGAACTGGTGAAAAGTTTTAGAATTTTTTTACTCAGAATTCCATTGCAAAGTAAAATGTTTTATGACTTGAACTAAGGGTCGTCTTTTTTTCATCTGTGCTCTGCAGGTTTGGAAATAGTATTGTGAGCAACTATTCCACTTGCTGCTTGGAGAATTGACTGGCTGACTCCTTTTTCAGTCTGGCTTATTTTCTTCCCAATGATGAGTCAACCCAAGACCCAGAAAGTTTTCATCCAGTTCAGGTACTGTTCACTGTGTAGGTCAAACCACAAGAAAGGAAAGAAGCATGTCTTGACAGAGAGGCACCAGCAGATTGTCACAAATGTTTTGAAGAAGTTCTCCAAGAAGGTAAACTTTAATTCAAGGAAATTCTCTTTTGCAAGGGTTAGAAACTAAGAAAAATTCAAGTACAAAGATAACATTAATTACAGTAAAAAATTTTTTAAAAGTTGCCGATTTTGGCATTTTTCGCAGTTTCTACAGTATTGTTATTAAAGTATTTAGTATTCATTACACTCTAGCAATAGATAGTACAGTTATACATCTATAGACCATTTCAGGATTCATTGATGATTCCCGCAGTTTTTTTTGGCCAACCTTGATTTTCGTCCTTTACTGCAAAGCAGACAAGTGTAGGCCAACTACCTGTGCAGTTTTGTTAGAAATATCGACCTGATGCAGTACTTAAAATGTGAATAAAGTTATGACATGCATTCTTAGTTCAGGACATAAGAGGCCGACCAGGTCAATTTTTTTTATTTCCAAGAAAATTATCTTGGGAAACTGAATCTGAAACTGACCAAACCTGTTTTCAGTCTTAAGACATGGCTGGCCTTTCTTAGATTTTCTCTCTGCTGTGTGTCAACCCTTTTCTCTTCCTCTCTCAAGCTATCTTTTTCCTACTTGCTTTCTTTTTCTCTGTGCTTTTCTATCAGTCTCTATCTTGCTCAAAACTCTATTTTCTTAATTTCAGATGCACCTGTTCCTCTCTGCCATTAGTTTAATTTTTTTGTTCCTCTCTGCCATCCTTGGACAAGCCTGAACGTTTTCTTTTCTTTTTCTGCCCGACTCTCTCTCTCTTTCTCTCTCTCTCTCTCTCTCTCTTTCTCTCTCTCTCTCTCTCTCTCTCTCTCTCTCTCTTTCTCTACCTCCCTCTTGCCCCCTCTTAAAAAAAATTTCAATAAAGTACTGATGCTTATATACAAGTACTTTATAACATTTCAAGAACATAGTAATTACATAATTAAAGTTTTACCACCACAAGCAAGGAGTAGGTTTTTGTAGCATCTAGTTTTACACAAAGTCTGCAGGCCAATCTGAAATTCAGATGCTTGTTTGCAGGCCAACGAGACTTTGCTTGCTTGCACCCATGCATGCTAGTAAGATAATTTTTTTTGCAGTGGAATATTATTAAAAAAGATTCCTCTTGGATTAATAAACATTTATATTTCAATAGCTGTAAAAGCATCATATTAATTGTAATTTGATTTGCTAGGCTTGATTTTTATTGTTGGCTTAATTGTGAGTAGTGCATTGAATACAGTACCGAGGTACCAAATCTTTATAATTAATTTAGGTGTGCTTTTTATGTCAAGCATTTCTTTGTAAGACATTCTATACTTTGGAAACCATTTACAACAGAGGGAAATATGACAGGATTTGGTTTGTTCATAACAGGGCTTTTTTCAATCCGTGTTTTTTTTCCTTCTTCTCTCTCTATTAAAAACTTATCAAATAAAACCCCAGGACCAAAAGACTTTACTGGTACCGGTTCTCACAGATATACCGATCTAGAACTCTTGCGGAGTGTAATCTTGAACTTAGTTGAAGTAACTCAGCACACAACACAAACATCTCACCTGAGGCCCACCTTCACCTACCCACCTCTCTGGCATCTAGTCCTAGAGCTACTATCAGGACACAATAAAATCTCTCTCTTTCCACACACTCTATGTCTAGCACTGTGAAAGAGCCTTTTACATGTCAGCTTTGTGAGTGACAACACAGGATTCTCCATGCGTTCAGTTTTTTTCCTCTCAAGCTCCAGTCCAATACTACATGTACACACCAGACCGGAGACTAGATTACTTCACTGTCTTTCGATTTTCTTCGAGCATTTCAGATTTATTAGGGATCTAATATAACAGGGATTTTGTTTTGGTTCCATGATCTCTGTTATATCTGGTTTACATTGTGTTCAAAATGATGCCCAACTAATTTTTACTTCTCTTATTTTGAAACAAATTCATTGTGTTTAAAAGTAAAAGAATTTTTGGTCAAACAGATTGCAGAGGCAAAGAAGTCATTAGAGGAACCTACAGTGAAAGATGTGCTGTGGCCAGATGTCAACCACAAGTTCTGGTGCTATTTTTGCCTGAGTGATTTTGAGTGTCACAAAGTTAACTATGCTGAGTTAGGTGATTGTGTTGTTCCCAAAGGAGGAATTTTGGAGCACATTGTCAGGTAAACTTTCAAAGATTATTTTGCAGTTGCCACATTATATCTTTATCTTAGATACCATTCTAAACATTGTCTTGATTTCCACTCAGAAGCTCTTAGGGTAAAAAGAAACTTGAAGAACATTGATGGATTCCGTCTATTCTGCTGCTCTTACCGTCACTCTGTCTATAGGCCATTCTGTTGGTACCAGCGTCACTGTGAGGCTGTTGGTCCATAACTTGAGCCAATCCAAATTTTCTAGTTTTTAGGTTCTCAGAGGAAGTAATCCCTTATAATTAACATATTGTAATTGCTTGTTTATTTCTAAACGTTTTGATATATAATATGTCCTAGTTTAGTGTGTAGGTTCTCTTAAAACTAGTTGCCAAGACTTCAATAATTATATTATTACAATGAGAAATAGATAACTCAGACCAAATCCCTAAAAACTAATGGATGAAATCAGTTAACTTTGCATTTGATTTTGAAACTAACTAGATCTATTGAAGGTAAAATTCTGAACTTAAGAATTAGTACCCATAAGTTAAACACTAAAGCTTACTAAAAACTGGAGATATTGGTTCAAAAACATTAGAGTTAACATTTCTTGGCAAATGGATTGTTTTCTTTTTATTACAGATTTGCAAAAATGATTTTTTATGATGTGGACGTTTATCTCTTTCTTCTGTTTGGTAATACCTTGGAAATTTGTGTTTTGCTTTATTTTTTCAGAGAAGATCATGTGACCAATACCACCACTTTCCTCAAAGACAACAGAGTGAATATGAAAAGAACACCTGAATTTGTGCTTACATCTCAGGAATACATAAAGTAATTTTATTTTGTTCTCCTTTTTCATCTTCTTTTTTGGAACTTTAAATTTTATAATTTAAATTTAGGAAGAAGCCTGTAACTGTAAGTCTTCTGCTATACAAGGAAAACTTTTCAAGGCTGCATTGGAAAGATTTCAGTCTGCAATGTGAAAAGTTCATATCTCCCAAAAATAAAAAAGTTGACCAGGAAAAATGGCATATTACAAATAAACCCTTCAGTATTGTCTCTTTCCATAATCGTTTTGACTTAAGTAAAATACTTGAACAATGAACAATTTTCCACAGTAATTGTGATCTGTTGGACAATACAAAATGTGAAAATAGAAGGCATTTTACGATAAGTTTGTCTAGCACCCAAGATAAATGAGCTGGAAGTTAAAAATTCCCTTTCCTACACCTAAAGACTGGTTCTCCGCTCTCTATTTTTCCCTCAAGACTGGTGTTGTTGCCTATTTTCTCCCAGGAACTGGAGTTGCCGCCAAAATCGAACTTTCCTATATCGATGGCCTGCACATCAAACCTCTGATGTGGCTTCTTTTCTTATAGCCACATCAGAGGTTTGATGTGCCAGCCATCTATATATGAAAGTTCATATCTTTGGTTTGACAAGACCAGAAAGGAGAAAAAAACAAGGTTAAAAATTTTAATAAAAATTAATAGGATCACAGTACACTTGTGGCTGGTCCTTTTTGTTTGGGAATTTCCTGCAAGTTTACTCCTGTTGCTGGTCCTTTATGTTTAGGAATCTCATGCAAGTATACTTTGTGGCTGGTCCTTTATGTTTAGGAATCTCATGCAAGTTTACTTGTATGCTGGTCCCCAATGTATTGAGAACACCAATTTAAAATTCTTTTTTTCTCTCTTTTTAGATCAACAAAAGTTTCAATATCTTTTCACAGAGTATTGAAAATTTTATGAAATTTGGAACTTCAGAAAAGTGTCTTGTTCAAAACAGCAACACCTTTGAAGGTGGATATTGCAACATCAGACTCGATCACCCTGAACACAAGACATTTGCTAGTGTAGAATGAACAAATTTATTTATCAGCAATGACAAAAATTTGCTCTTTTTTTCTTTCTTCAGGTTTTTAGGTAATGTTGAGAAAGCCATTTCAGTTTTCTTTCAGGACAGAGCGCATTTATTACAGCAGGTTGGTGAAACAGGAATGCAATTGTAAAGTGGTGGATTAACTATGTTTCTTGTATTTAAAATAATTAAAAAATGTTGATTGATAGATATGATCTGCATATTATTTTTTAAATTAAGTCCCTAAGCATTTGAATTTAAATAGAAAAAGCCTTTCATTGATGTTTAAACAATTTTTTTTCTATTAATTGAAAACAATGGGAAAAATACTTGTATTTCAGGGTATTTCTATTTTAATGCAGTTTATTTTAAATTGCAAGAGCTTATTTTATAAAAGACTGGCATCTACTGCTAAGAAAATTATGAAAATATAATGTGCGGTCCGCAAAGGATTTTTCAAAAAAGGATATTTTATTCAAATTCATCTTATTTTCCGGTTTCTGTGACTGTTAGGGTGGCATGGATCATAAACTTTTTATTATGTCAACAAAATAAAAAATGTGAAAAGGACAGTTACTTTTTGGTCATGGTCTGCATATATGGCAAGCTGGAAAAAAGAAAGATTAGAATTCATTTTTATTTTCAAATGTAGAACTCATTGTAACATTTCATAATCCCATATAGAGTGAAAGGCAATCAAGTTTGTTTTAACCCCTTTGATTTTCAATGGAATCTGCCTGCTAAAATATAAACAATGAAGGCCTACATTCTTCAGGGGTTTTTTATGTGCGATACTCTCTTTCTTGTGGTTTTGGCACTTAAAGCATATAGTTTGTAAATAAAAATGTAATTATGAATTGGGTTTTACATACCAGGCCCATTTATTTGTGCAAGCTACTAAATTACTAACATTATAGATACAATCTAAAAACTATTTTTAAAAAAGTGACATACTCACTAGGCAAACCAGGGAACAAGCAATAGGGCCCTCATTATCTTTGCACTCAGCATAAGTGGGGTAATTTGCAATTGCTTTCATTAATGCTTTTACTTTTGCCATGTTTTGAGGGCCCTTACTACCCAAGTAGCATTAGTTACTCAGGACAGTGAATGAAAATTAGACAGACTAGGGATTGAAATAGGGAACTTCAGAATAGTGGTCACCTTCCCCACTGCTCTCTGCTCACATATATATTACAAATATTATTATTAAGACCTGCTAAAATATTACTTAAAACAATAAAAACTTTTCTCACAAGTTTAAAGAATATTGAAATGAAAAGAGAAATAAGTTGTTTCTCAGCAATGTAGTATTGATCGATTGTGAGATTTGAAGAATCATGTAGCCTTAAGGCTTTTTGCAACCACTTCTGTTTTTCCTTTGCCAGATATCTTCTGACATCAGAGCTCAAACAGCAATCCAACATCAAATAGTTGCTGCTGGTCTATTGGATCAGGTCTGTTGGGCGGTGCTGACAAAGTGTATCCTGCCAATGTGTTGATATTATTAGATTGTATATGTTTAAAATATTATATTTTCTTGTTAAGCTTTGCACTGTATTGTCTATTTTACCCTTTTTTGTATTACCTACATCGAACTTATGTAACATTGAAAAGAAGCATCCTGAAATACTCTGATAATAATCTAAGTGCCAACTTTAATACCACTTTTTGAATGTAGACTTGTAAATTGTTCCAGTTTTCTAAAGGAGGAGTTTGAAAGGATATCATAAGTGATATGGTAAGGCTCATTTTTTAATTTTAATTTTAAGATATGTAAAAGGAAAATTTGAGTTGACTGTAAAGTGGCTTCACCCCCCCCCCCTCAATATTTGTCAAAAGGTGTAGATCAGGTATGTAAATCTTTAATAAGATTTAAGCTGATTTCAGCTTTTTGTTCCTAAAATTTAGAATTCAGCTCAAATTTTTTTCTCTATTTTATTGAGAAGAAACTAATCAGTAAATCAAGACCTGCTTGCATGTAACCTTTTGCAGTGTTAAATGTAATTTAGAGCACAACTCCTGCTCCTATAAACCTTAGAGAGTTGCCCTTGCCTATTGTAACTTTATAGTTTTATTGATCCCAAAGCTCTAAGATTATCCTGTCATTTTCAGTTTATTTTTCCTTGGCCATTTATAACCCTGACGGATGTTTTTGCCATGCCACAATCCAAGCTTCTTCCATCTCATCTGCTCTAAATTTACCTTTGTCAGAAGATACTGAAGTAATTGCGCTTAGATCTAAACATAATGTAGTGATGATCTTTGCCATCCTTGATTAAAAAAAATTATATCATGGACAACCAAAAATGTCTCAACTGGTGGAGGCTATGAATAGTACGATGTTTTTAATATTGGTTAACAATTTTACAACAGCAGTAAAATATAACTTTGTGTAGAATGGGCTGTCAAAAAGAGGGAATAAGCTTTAAATCCAGCACAATGCTGAATGAAGTCACAAGTTTCACATATATATTTCCTGATTTTGTCAAAGCTGAAGATTATCTGAAATGGTCCCAATTCTTTTATGTGAAGTTTTATTGTAGACTAAAAGTTAGTAGAGAAATAATAATAAGATATATCTGAAACAGGATTCTTCCATATTCTTGATTGTGACACTCAACTTTTTATGGATTTTCTTAAGACATATGCATAATATCTTTTATGAAAAAAAAATCAGTACTGTTGAATCTTTTTTTTTCCTGAACAAGCAGACATTTAATTTTCATACAAAGTTGGCATTTATGTGATTATCATGGTTCAAGTGCCTAGTCAAATGTTTTTGTCAGACATTGTTGGTTTGCTTTTCCTGAAAGTCTCAGTCTCTGTCATCTAGAGAAGACAACTCCAAGAAAAACAGAGCTATCATCCAGGTATGGTGCACACAAGTATCAGGCTAACCAATATTGATGATGGACAAAGAAGGAAAACAGCTCAGGCCTTCGGCACAGGCTTAACTGCAGTTGACAGGTCAAATGTAAGTAAAAGTATTCTCTAACAGTTTTGAGGAATTTGACATTTTCTGTGAAAGCACTTATTCATTTTCATGTGTTTCTTTCTCTTGGAGAATTAAAAAAATATTGTAGGTTACTTATATCTAAGTCCAAGTCTAGGAATGTATACATTTATTGTGTCAAGAGAAGAGTGGGGGAGGAGGGGAGGGGGGGGAACAAGATTAATAAGAACAATTCAACATGTATTTGGTTAGTCTAGAGCCTTTTATGTGACATTCAAAGTCTTGCTTACTTTCCATAACTGCTTGCAGTATTTTTATGATTATTTTAGCCCCTTGACATAGAAACTTTTTCACACAAAATGGATGCAGACAAAGGCTTTTTGATCTTAACCGATGGGGAGCAGGTCCTGAAAAGGTGATATAAGGCCAAAAAAATATTTATATTTGTGTCGTAAGATATTTCCTATAGATTCCTAAGAATCGTCGCAAACACTAACTAAACCTTTAATTTAATTTTTTTTTTTATTTTTGGGAAGATGGGATCAAAATATTTCATACCATCGCCTATACAGTGAACCTCGATTTCAACGAGCTCGGACCCAACGAGACCTC
>BMAT01009913.1:161905-173562 GCA_019649035.1 Elysia marginata | reverse complement strand
GAAGAAGAAGAAGAAGAAGAAGAAAAATGGTAAATGTAAGCGTACTATCCAGCGTGTGTTAGAAACAAGGCAGACGCGTGTTTAGAGATCGTCGTTTAGAGGAGAGATTATAGCCGTACTACCCCTTGCTTTATCTGTCTCGTGAATAAACAGTTTGTTCTAACGTTATGAAAGAGGGGGAAATCAGAGTTTTCGACTTTACTTGCTGGAAGACAGAAGAGACCGCTACTTTTAAATATCACACTAATTTTTTTTTTAATGAAATCCTTTAAAATAGTGAAAAATATAGCTAGCTAACCATCACCTGCCTCATCATCTGTCAACATTGTACCATTCCATTATGAAGGTGATAATCCTAATTTTTTTACAAGATTGACAAACGTATAAAAAAGAAAGAAAATATGAAAATAATTGTTTAACTATTATGAAAGTAGTTGTGGCCGCTAGCAATTCATATGATTCACTGATGAATAAAAGGGTAGGAGTTAAGGTCCTAGATTGTGAATTCCTTTTTAGTTCACGGCATGAGCTTTGCCAGTTCGAGGAAACTCTCAGAAACAACGTAAGACATCTCTAGAGGCCGTTGCTCCTGGCTTTTTGACGGATGTCCGACAAGGAAAGACTTTATGTGTGTTATCCATTTCTCTGGCATAATAATTATGGAGGGATTCCCATGTAGTGCAGAACAATAATCTAGCCTCATGGTTTCACACTTGTTAGATTGTGATTTAAGCCATGTACACCCTGACAGGGATAAGCCTGGCATTTTAGTTCAGAATGATGCAGTTGTAGCATCCTGATGCGAAGAGATGGATTGTGACTGCAGGACAGATGGACAGGCTAGAACACAAGAGTGTGGGTGTGACACGAATACTCTGCAGTAAGAGAAAAACAATAGAGCAGCTAGCTAGTTTATCTTTTCGTAGAAGGATTGGCTGATGGCGAGCGACGTATAAGACTAGGAATGATGACTAGTGGGGTTCAGAGCCAAATAATTTAGGTAAGATAAAAAGTAATGTTGAACAGGTAAGAATGCATATAACATATAAATATAAAACAGAGGTGAAACATTGAGTTATGATTTCTACATGGTGACAAGTTTTGTTGCCTAGCTGTAAGTTGAAAACTCTCAGAAGTACAAAGAAAAGAATATATATAAACATAGGTAATAAAAAGAGCTAGGAGAGTAAAATAGAGATATATTGACAGATTGACGCATTGAAACAGAGACAAAAAGTCAAAAAAAGAGGAACATTCAGACCAATAGCTTAGCGAGATAGAGAGGGGGGTAAACTATCAAAGAGAAAAAAAGAAGAAAACAGTGTTATTAAAGGATTAAAGAAATAACTAAGGAAAAAAATATGGAAGGAATAAAGATTAGGGCTTTTGCGAGTAAATGACAAAATTTACACTATTAAGCTAACTATTGCTACTACCAAATGTACTTGTAGGTAAAACTTTTATAGCATCTTTCTTTATAGAGCTCAATGCGCCTTATATTAAAAATTAATCGTTGACATTAAGAAATATTATACCAGCATCAAATGTCGATAGGTGGTTAACTTAAGATGTTTTACAACACCTTGATAGCAAAACTGCTATAGAAACAAAATGGAAAGGAGCAAGATACAAAGCGAACGTCATTAGATAAATGATCATTCCCAACATCAATGCGATACAATTAAATTGGTTTAACTTGTTTCATGCACCAGTAATAGAGTGTTTAATTCTAACTTACGACATAAATCTATTATTATAAATGTAGCCTGTTATGGATCCCATTTGGTTTTGTCGACAATCAAGAAAAAAGAAGGAAGTTTGATCTCGCATTCAACACTATGAAGGTCATTCAAAATGTTTTGCCTCTAAGTTGAGAATTTATTTATTGCTGGTGATGCATACAAAAGTTTTACACCAAATGAAAGATTAGGATGTCTGTTGCAAGACAAAATCTCTGCTGGACTGGTTTCAGCAAACTTCTGTGCCCATCTTCGAACAGTGCTTACATCTACACATGCTTCACCATAGATAAGCCTTATTCGCCTATGAATTCGTGCAGCCCCTTCTACAGTGAGGACTCAATAACAGCTCTTTTCTATTTTCGCACATTCATAGGTGTGATAGATGCCATTTTCTAAGCGACAATGTATTCTGGCTTCTATAACGTAAACATCAATAACAAAAAATGTGACACAATAGCATAATTCTTTTTTTTTAAGTTCAAGAATATACATATAGAAGATATCATGAACAGCTTAGACGTTGTTGAAGAGAACGTACATCTTTTGAACGACCCTGTATTACAGAAAAACAATCTATTTTATGTTTCAGCAATTCAGTATCTTATTAGGATGTATTGCATTGAATCCCGTTTAATACGTCGTTCACCACCATTTATTTCTACTTTTTTGAGTTGTGATACTATTGCAACTAATACAGTGTAAAATACATACAATTTATTGCTTCATCAGGAAAATAGAGTGATCTTTTATCGCAAGAAAATCAAGATTAGCCTTGGCAGTAGCTGTGGGAACAGAAAGAAGCTGAGAGGACGTGGAATCAGCGGTAGTGCTAGTACTAATATTATAAGAAGGGAGAGAATTAAGAGTATAAGAGTTATCGACGGAGACGGCAGTGATGTAAAATCGTTCGCTCTGAGATATGAAATGTAATATGCAGATAACTGATCATTTTAAAGAAATAGATTTTACACAAATTTAAAATTGAAGTCCTTCATAGCATAATACATTTGTTTGGTTAAAACCGCTACGATAAATTCAGATCCAAACTTTCCCTTTTTTCATTGTTTGAAAGTTAAATACTACAGCAGCTTCAGGTCTCTAATTTTATAGTCATACTTCCATGACAAACGTCCTGTATTCATCTTAGAGCTATAATGTTACTTCTGTATGTTTGCTGTTTTGTGACATGATTTAATGAAACAAAAGTCACGAATCTGGAACGTGTTTAGCTAACAATTACCCACACCTCGCACGTTCTCAGTTTCCAGATTAACGCAAAAAACCAAACAAGACTTCGTGTCCAGTGTCAGGGGACCTGGAGATTTACAGAGGTCTAAGTGGATGGTTTGGCGCTGCCTGGAGTGTCAAATCCCTGTCACATGTCCACCTCAATGACACGCCCATCCGTCTCTGGCCACTGGTCACGGCGGTCACCTGACTTAACTCAGCATTGAATAATTGACCAAAAAATTAAAACTCAAAGTAAAATTTTTTGTCTTGCATTCTATCTAAATGAGTTTTCAGTCGCAAAGCTTAGATTTGAGATATAGACTTTCAAAGTTTAGTGATTGTTCAGAAGTTAAGTTTTTTAAGAATTATATATTGACGCTAAAATCATTCCTGAATAGTTTTCACACCTGATTCATTTTCAAATTTCATATTTTGTGTGTAGAAGTTTAAAATTTATGGTTTGTAAGGCTTTACAAATTTATAGTTGTCTAAACTTTAAATGCAATTTTCTCCCTTTTCTGAAATTTTACAAGTCCTAACCCTGCCAACTTTAAACAGCTATACACAAATGAACGATAGAGCTTTTCTGTTTGCTGTGTTCAAAAGTAGAGAAAATTAGCTTCCCCTTAATACAAGTATCTTGCTACCTTCCAATTATGACTTAAGACTCATTTTGACTAGTTGCAAGACATTTTCTACGTTTTTGTGCTACATATGTATTAATTTTTACATTTAAATGAAAATAATCTGGTTCCGTCGTTGTCTTTGCAATAAACTGTGGTTATCTAATTTCTGTTCGTATGTTGTTATTTTATAAATAAATCATGAGTCTTTAAGAGATGAAATTAAACAGGCTTTGTTTATGAAATTTTACAGGTCTTTTGAAACCTCAGCAATGCCGATTACGCCAAAACACTCTTTAGTTTGTGAAAAAGAATAGTTTTTGTAATTAGGTTTAAATTATGCCACAAATACAGCTGTGTGAAAACCCTCTTGGGTATTTAAAAAGCAACAGTCAAATAAGAGTTCAGCGGTTTATGGGTGCTCGTTGATTTTATTCTCGTGAGACAATCTTATTGACATCATCTTCAATAAATATTGAACCTAAATCATACAGAAATATCCCTTTTATACTTTGATTGTGGTTTTATAAGAAGGGTGGAGAAATACAAGAAATACTAGGCACTAATGAGATTTATGTCTATCTTGAAATTATCTGTTGTTTTTTTTAAGAAGAATAGCCTCTCTGTACAACAGCTCTCTTTTTCAATCTACAGAAGTTACGAATTTTTCCGATCTCTTAAGAAATAAGCGTCTAAATATTTTAGCATCTTAGTAGAGGATATTCGTATATTTCTATCGAGCTGGCAAAGTCTGTCGGGAGTACATTTATTGTTTAAGAGTGCCTTTTTAGCATTTTTTAGCTTATGAAAATATATATAATTTTTCTTTTATGTTTTCCCCACTAAATTCACCTATTGTTGTTAGAAGTTACTATCAGCATCTAAACGTATTTCACACCAGAGCTTCACCCTACAACCAAGAGCCAAGACGCCTCTCTAAAACCATCTTAATGTTTTATGAAAATGTGTACAAGAGTTATGTGCCTTTTGCTTTTTTAAACGAACCAGCACGCACATGGCAAACACAAACAACAAATTTACAAACCGATGTCATGTGATGCCCAATATTTTTCCCAGCAGAGCAGTGCAGCAAGACTTAATGTCTTTGCAATATGAAACCAGCAATCCCCTAACCCTGAAATGCAAGCTGATGAGAATATTGTCCAGTGACAATCAATGCAGGACAGTGTTGGAGGGTAATTTGCCATGATTTCGTGCACATCGTTGACAGAAACATTGTCATTACACGGATAATGGCAGAGAAAGGGGCCTAGCTGCAGGCGAATTATTTCCATTCCATTATGTTTGTTATGTTATTTTGTGAGCTTCTTAAAACATTCGGCCTAGAGTAATGATTTCTTTACGCTTCCACCCAGGCCAATAAACAGGCAGGGATGGACAGTTTGGCGTAATTACTGCGACTTGAGTGGGGATTGTAATGGTCTGTCTTTTGAAAAAATGATGATATTTGAAACTGAAACATAAACATAGCTTTGGAAAACAGGGTTAAGGTTAGGGGAGGCCGCAAGTTTAAAGAGAGAGAGATACAAATAGGAGAAGGAAAAATTGTAGGTTATAAAGGATTGTATCTTATGAAAAAGACAAAGATAAAGAGACTAAGGCAAAGACAGAACACCAGCGAAACAAAGACGTATGAACAAAAACGCAGAAAGAGATAGGCACATAGAGATGATCAGCAAAGGAAAGAGTGAAAGATATATGAGGATTCATTTTGAATTTTTTTTTTGAATATTTTTAATTTGACTTTTTAAGTATTAGGTAATAAAAAAAGGCTTATTACCTATCACTCTGTTTAACAATGAAAAACCATTTCTAGATTTTTATACTCAAACGTTTCGGCTTAATCGTTCTGCCCTATTCAGTTACAAAACAGGTAGTGATACAAATTTTTATTTACGTATAAATTTCGTCTTACAAGCGAGGTGCATCTAAATACTAAGGTATGGGTCAAACACTTGGAATACAGCTACAAAGTAAATGAGGATCCAAAAGGTCGCATGCAAATCTGTTAGATCTAATTGATATTAAATAAATAAAGCAGACATACTAAATATTGATCTGTGAAAAAAGAAATAAACAATATATAATTATTCAAGATTTGTATAGATTTAAGTTCAAATTTTAGGCACGAAAATCGGAGTAGTTAAGTGTCTTTGTTAAAGTTGCGTTTCTTGCTCATACCAAAACGACTGCAGCAACTCAGATTTCATAATCAGCCTCATCAAGTCGTAACTGTGGTCCAATCAAGATTTTCTGAGCTCTCTCAATATGTAATCATTTTCTGGTCCTAGATTCGCACCCAGTTGAGATAAAAATATGAGAGGTATTTAATTTTGCATGGAACAAAATACTCTTGTAAATATTTCCTTTTACGTTTCTATTATCAGCGTTTGTTAATTTGTTTTGTCGTGAAGAAATATAACAATAGTTCGAATTGAAAACTTTTAATCTTGAAATTTTATTATAAATAGGAAGTATAGAGATACATTTTTCTCTTTTTATGTACTTTAGACTGATGCTGATAATGACCATATTAATGACGATGATGTTGTTGATAGCAGTGTTCAAGGTTAATTATTATGATGATGGTCATTCTTGATGAACGTGTTTATATAACGAGAGAGTCTCGAATCCCTTAGGTGAAATCATGAGCGAGGGTTATTGTGCGGTAATTCTATCAAAACTCATCGTGGAGAAAATTATTAATGCTAAATAAATAGTTATATCAGAAAAAATGTGTACGAAAAAAACAACACTTGAATCCAAGAGAATAAATAAAAAGAAAATACAACTGTGATTTTCATATTTTAAAACAAATTCAAATGTGTGATCTTGTAAACGATTCAAAAATGACTAGTAGATCAAATTTTCAGTTTCCACCTAAAAGAACACCGATTATATTTCAATCTTCCAAGCCAAAATCTTCTGCAAGAGGTTTGCATCAGAAGGAAATTATAAGAGAGAGTTCGCTGAAGACAAAGAAATATTTTAGGACATATTATGATTCAACGGCAGTCGTAACTTCCGGTTACCACGGGAAAGATGGCAAAGAGAGACGTTTGTAGACGGTCTCACTCGTAGCACATGAGCTTCTGCTGGGATGGATTCGCGATAGAGAGGAATAGACAAGCACAATCGCTGATGATGATGATGATGATGATGATGATGATGATGATGATGATGATGATGATGATGATGATGATGATGATGATGATGTGATGATGATGTTGTTGACGATGATAATAGTTCAATTGTTATTTTTTCCTCGCACATCTTAAATTGTTTTTGACGTGAAAGTTGTGTTTACCGCATTAAGCTAAATAAGAAAAAAAATAAATCTTCAAGTTTAAAATACTTGATTAAAATTGTATTCTAACCCTGTAGTTTAAACATTGTGTCTACGTCTTGTACTTTTGAAAATTAAAGCTGTAAACTTTCTTTTTTCTTATTATTTGTGGTAAAGTGTCAAATGTCTATAAACATGCAACCTTCTTTTTTTAAAATAAAATATAAGGCTACTTCTTGAAAATGTCAAAACTTTACAAAACTTAAATAATACTAGATGCTCTTAGAATTGCTTCCTTTTCATTCTTTATGCTGTTGTCTCGTTTTTTATTTTTCATTTCTTTGCGTGCGGCCAATGTGTGTGTGTATGTGTCATGGGTGAGGAGAGAGTCACACTGGGATGGAGGAAACGGCCGTATGGGGGAGGGGGGAGTAAAAGCCCTCGCAATTTAATCTTGTTGGGTTTGTTTAGCTTCTCCACCCATGATGAGATAACTGTTTTTCTTGTTTAGAATGGTAATCTGAAATATAAGCATTTAAAGCATCGTGTTGTTATAGTTTCCGTTCTGCAGTTGCTGAGCAATATTTTTTGCAGAATTTCAAACTTAGGTAATAAATTCAAGTCAATTATTATGTAAAATAGATACTTTAAACAGCAAAATTGTTAATGAATACATGGAGATGAGAAAAAAAAGGAAAGAAAATAGTTTGAAAACTTGGCTTTGTGGAAAATTTGATAAGCCTTTTGTCTTCATCAAGAGATTCAAAGAGTTTGATAATGAGATGTGGGGTCGCAAAGTTGTGATGAAAAAGACTAAAAAGACTAGGAACATATATTTTATTCTTACGAAGAGTTGGGTAAACTAAGCAATGAAATTTAAGTGAGAAAGAAAATGCGAGGAGGAAGATAGCCGTTTCGTAGTCTGTCACTAAGAAAGAAAAAATAAACTATAGTATAGCAAGACGAAAAACGATAGAGACAGAGTACTAGGTTTTTCTGTTTTGTCCAGGGTTTGTTACTTCTGATCAATAAATACTTTGATATTTTTCCGTCAAAGTTAACCCATTTTTCTGTTTGGGTTTCCAAATGTTTTTGGAAAAAAATGTTTCCTGAGCATATAGCGGCGAAAAATGTGTCTACAGGATTTCAACACCAAATCTTATTCATTCGAAAACAAAGTTAAACACTTAGGTGCCTCAGGTATAGTTCATTAAGTGTCTTTGATAACTATCATAATTATGGCTCAGTATAAATTAAACAAATAATTATTCAGTTACATGATTTTATGAATCAAAAAAACATGCACTGAAACACCACGCGGGAGCTGGGAGTTGATTACGGATTGGGAAAATTCACTAGAGAAGACGGTATGATGTACTAGACGGATACGCCACTATTGTGCTGAATAAGGGCTGTTGTAAACCTGAATTGAATTTGTGCATTTGTTTTGTTTGTTATGGTTTTTTTTAAACAAACGCAGCTGCCACTATGTGGTGGCGTATATTTATCTTACTAAAGCAGGAGCATAGTAAAAACGTCTTATCGTAAACAGGGCATGACAAAAATAGAACATGCGTAACATTATTTTAATTTAAAGCTTTTTTTAAATTCCAAACTGTGTTCCTAGAAGACCTACAACTTCTAGATTTCGTCCGTTTTCTGTATCACCGCTCATCAGCATGGAAAGTAAATGCTTGCCTTTTAAAAACGTTTTAGCCATTCATCATAAAAATACAATAATATTACTTTATAATAAAAAAAGGTTAAAATAAAACACTACCAATTTAGCCTTCTCTTAATATTTTCCATTTTTTATGTTTACATAACATTTGCATTTTTGTTGCCTGTCCTATCTTATTCCTTGCTTACAATTAGTTTTCCATTGTTTCTTTTTCTAGTTCTGTTTTCCTCTGTCTATATTGCTCTCTCAGTTTCTCTTTTTTCCACGTCCTCTGTCTGTCTGTCTGTATCTTTCTAATGTGTGCTTATACTGTCTACCAATCCCTCTCCCTTCCCCTCTTCTTGTTAACCTATAATATCATTCTGTCCATAATGATTATCTGTTTAGCTGATGCTCTCTCTGCCTTCCACTCTCAGTCAGTCTGTATCTCTCACTACCTCTCTTTTCCCTCTCTCTATCTTTGCCAGACTGAGTGCCTGTATTTCAAATCCCCATAAAAAAAAATCTACGCCCTTTTCCCCGCGTGCGGTTCTCTCACTGCCTTGAGCCAGTCTCTTATCACTTTGTTTAAAACTTTGTTTTACAGAGTATATCACAAATATACATGATAAGAGACAGTATTTGATATAATTTCAAAGCCTCTGTAATCAGTATTATGACAACAACTTAGCATTTTACTATGTGTTTATTGTGAGGAACGACAAGAATTACACTACCTTCAGTGCTTAGGTCATGTCAAGTCTTTTTAAATATGTTTTGCGTTTGTAACTTTTTCGGAATGTGCATTTCTTGTTTAGCTAAAATATTGTTGTGGTTGTAGTTTTCATTTACTTTATGCGTTTTGTTTCACTTCATTTATCTTTTTACGCATTTTTTAAACATTCCGAATGAATGATTGGCAAATTATGCACGTTTTAATTTTATTTCTGTCTACTATTTTACGTACCTGTATTTTATTCACATTTAATCTATAAACTTGTTTTTCGATACATTTATAAATGTATCTATCAACATGCGATCTGTCTATCTATATTTTCTATCTATCTCTCTATCTTTTTTCTACTATCTATGTATTTACCTATCTATCTACGCAGCTATCAATTTTTTTATCTATCTATCTTTTTATCTATCTATCTATCGCTGTCTATCTCTCTTCCTATCTAGTTGCTTGCTTTAATATCTATTATTCCTCTGTCTCTTTATCAGTTTATTGACCCATCAGTCTCTCATTCTATATTTCTATCTAGCAATCTATGCCTGTCTGTTTGTATGCACGGCTTTCCTTTCATGATAGTTTATAACGTCTTATAACGTTTTATATTCTTGAAATTGGGCCAGTTATTATAGACAACTTATCGCATAGTAATTTTTTCACGTAAACTACCATATATATTTTTTAATGCATCGTTACTACAAGACAAAAGATAATTTTTGTCTTTTACTGCTTTCTTAAAATGTCTAAGCCTGAGGCCAAGTTTTTCTCAAGTAATAAATGTTCATATAATTGTTTAGAACTATTGAATTCTAAAATCTCGAGCGCGCTATCTTGTTAGGCCCTGTGATAAACTTGTCTGCTTATCTTGCCGTAGTGTACACATTAATTTTTAGCATAAGCAATTCCAGCTTATGTGTCCGGCTTTTCTTATACATGTTGATTCCAGGATTTAATCCCCCTAAAATTAGAACCACACGTGTGCTAAGTCTTATATATCTATACATTGTTAGAAAAATATCAAGACCAATCCATGTTTCTCGCTGTGAAGAGTGCCAAGTTGATATCAGCTGGGTTTAAGCTTAAAGCAGCTTCCATCAAAGTTTTACGTTTATTTCTAACGTCTTGATGCACTGCTTACCGTCCTTATCATGGTCATTGCTTCTTTTTTGTCGCTAAAGGTGTGAAAGAATTGTATTGCATGGGATAACCCCAATCGTATTATAAGTCACTCCGCACCAGACTTTGCAGGGTGTGTTTAATTTACACTTCAATACTTGACAATATTTTTGACCAAGCGTAATTTCTCCCACACACACACATTTGCCAGTAGTAAGGTTGGCGTACATATGTAAGCCTTTTTAATACGTCATTTTTAGATTGAAATTTGTCAAGATAAGATTTTTGTCTACTACAAAACCGGCAAATTTCTTGAGACACACTATTTTAACTTTAAACCTCATCACCATTATTAATGATGGAAACATACAAAAGTGGGTTCTGGACTCTTGCACTAATGGTGTGTAGCCTATTGGCATCAATCTAGTTTCAAGCCGTGCTTGGTTTTTTACTAGTACGTTCAATTTCGTTATAATTCGGCAAAGAACTTGATGTTGTTAAAAAGTAAATACTCTCATAGAAATGGAACTAAAATCTTCTTTTCCCTGCATAGTTGACCTTTCAGAGTTATGATATTCCGACACTTCCTCCACTTCTCACACATAGTTGGTGTTTCCAAGCTGGAAACTTCCTCCTCACACATCCTCACTCTCTATCGTGGTTACTTATTGTTTTCTCCTTTTTTCTATGTTTAGTCTAAGGGATAGTTTTTCATTTCGTTGAAAAGTTTTGACATGGACGCTTGAAAACTAAAATTTGTCAGATCTATCTTTGTAATTATGTTGGCATTGCATTTATAATCGAGAAAAGAAGCTTGTAAGTATCTTTAATTTGTAATACTTTTGGTTTGTTCACTCTATCAGTTTATGAGATGTACTTTTATATACAAAACTCAAATAAGATACATAAGTATAATACCGATGCTCTATTTTTCTAACTTTTCGTTTGACTGGCTTGCTTACTAAGTCGACTTAAAAAGATTGATTCACAAGAGAGCTGTATTTGTATCCCGTGGCTGGGGTACTTCCTGGGTTAAACAGCAGGCCTTGACATCCTGGACGGCTGAATATGACTGCTAGAAGGCTTTGTACTATAAATGTTTTAAAAAACTTATGATGACACATAGTATTTGAAGTCGAGATCGAAAACAAGGCTTTTAGAGTACGAAAATGCCTAGATAGCGCCTAAAATTTCGTGGAGCATAAAACTCATAACTTTTTACTAGCTTTGGGGGGGGGGGGGG
>BMAT01009913.1:75459-87533 GCA_019649035.1 Elysia marginata | reverse complement strand
CCCCCTCTCCATACACACACACGACGATTGCACCCCATCAATAATGTTTATAATGATGGCTTCCTAATCTACTAAGTTTTCCTCAAATGAGATAACAAGTTTTAGACATATCATTTTTTTCTTTCAGTCTTGATTCAAACATAAATAATAATATTTTTATTAAAGTTTTCTTTCGTCACTGAGAATACAAAATTCATTTCAGAAATGTTATTATTTCGTCACAAAATCAAGCAAATAAAATGTCAAATAATTTTTATTAGTTTTGTTTTAGTTCTTCGCACCGAATTTCATAACCCCCAATCTAAATTAGACCAAGTATTGCATGACCTCTTCAAAACACGTCCTGTAATTCTATTCCATTCTGATAGTGTAACTCAATGTTTACCTAGGTGCGCACTCTAGCCCGTACCTGATTGGCTAATTAGTGCAGGAAGCTTAATTAGCGCGTGCAATGGCCGCCGATTTGACAAATCAGCGGTGCGTATGATACACACGTGCGCATCCCATCATTCTACAATCTACAGACGTGAAGTGGTTTGCTTTTAGAGCTCACATTCTTGACGGTCCTGAATTCTAGTATCATTTTTTA
Organism: Elysia marginata; assembly: GCA_019649035.1. Lineage (NCBI taxonomy): Eukaryota > Metazoa > Mollusca > Gastropoda > Plakobranchidae > Elysia > Elysia marginata. Next base: position 86,944 of record BMAT01009913.1, on the reverse strand, counting down.
TCATCGTTGCAAAGCATTTAACTTCGATCGTGCTTTCCTTTTCTACGGGCAAAATTTGAAAAGAAAAAAAGAAAAGCTACATAAATTTATATACCTGCTATAACTAGGTGTAAAAACCATGAGCCTACTTTTCCTTGCCTAGCGTGCCAATGAAGAAGATATTTTGTACTAATTTTAATATGTGACAATTTATTTTTTTTACGATGAAACAGAATTCTATATCAATTTCCACCCGTTTAGTTTTATCCACGGATCGAAGCAATCAACCATTGCCTCGCATACTTAGTTGAAGCTTTTTCTTTTTTTTTAAATTTATTTATATATATATATTATTTTTTTTTGGAAACTGAAGGTGCGGATACTTGGGTTACGGAGCATTCAAAAGTGTAATAGGAAAACGAAAAAGAACAGGAATAAAAAAGAAAGCTACACGAAACATGAAAGATTTGGAAATACTATAGTAAAAACATAGACGAACGCGTTTAACGTTTAGACAGGAAAATGCAGAGACAGGGAGAAAGACCGACAAAGCAACCAGACAAGATGAAACTTTAAAACAGCTGGTACCCGCGTCACTGCCGTCTTTTATGTGAGAGAGGGATAGAGTTCGGACACAGGCTGACCATTCATAATACACCAGGCAACAGCTGCCTTCGGTCCAGTGCAAGTCCAGCAAGCCCGCAAGCATAAGGAGCTGATTGCAGGCCATCTGTGACATCATTACTTTCACCTTCACTTTTACTTTCATTATCCCTAAAAGATCTTCTATAATGTGGGTACGTTGAAGAATTTACCAGATAGCACACGTAATTTAATTACTAACGCTTGAGTTATATGGTTCTGAACTCTTCGGTTTAGATCGTGTACAAATTCATATCCTTGAAGCTTACAAAATCGTGAAGATTTCTCAATTTACTTTCCATTACCATTAGCGTTTTAAATGGCTTTATGGGTTATTATATTAATACACTTTAAGTAAGTTTAGGAATCAAAATTAATTATCTTGTGTCGAGATTTTGCCAGAGCAGGCCTTTTTCGCCTTTTAAGGTGCGGTTTTCTACATTAACTTGGGACAAGTAAAATGATAGACCTTGCATTTGGAATTTCTTTATTGCAAAATAGAAAAAAAAAGATTATTCTTCAATACATAATTTTTATGTTCATTGTTCGCAAAAATCCTTCTATATTAGTAGTGCTTATATCTCCTGAAACCAGGAATAGCATATAAGTCTAACAAATATATATTACAAGTACACCATAAGCATTGTAATAAAGCACTTATATCTATAAATAATGAATATATAAAATCTGGAAGATCAGATAGATTCCTGAATATTCCATCGACAGACAAAAGGCTAATTTATTTATAGAAGCTCATATTTATGATTACTGATTTTTTTATATGTTCTTGATTTATTATGAGCAAGTTTGTACACGAGAGAGAGAGAGGAGAAAGAGAGAGAGAGAGAGAGAGAGAGAGAGAGAGAGAGAGAGAGAGACAGGCAGACAGACGTAGAGGCAGACAGACAGAAAGTGGGGCGGAGTTGAGGGTCAGGAAGAGACAAGGTAATAATTTAATGTTGCAATAAACGATGTAGTTTGCACTATTGCGCGCAAGTTTAAGTTGTATGCCTGGGTGTAGCTTTGTTTTTTTTTTCTTATGTATTTTGCTGTAATGCCATTATAAATTTCCAAAGAGGTTCAATAAAAGTTCATTGTTTTATCTATTTATTTTGTCAAAAGAGATCTATAACTTTACATTGAAAAAATAAATGAATCTTGTTTTCTTGTAGAAGTATGGTTTGTTCGATTGGGTTAACAGTTTGAATTTCAAGTACCATGTCTAAGAAGTCTACTTGCTGTCGAAAATAGAAGTGACACAGAATGCTGCATTCGGTGAGAAAATTACTCTTCCTTTTTACAAATATTCCCTATCTCTTTTTTCTCCTGTTTAATCTCTCTCATCTCATTTTTTATTAACAATGTTACTTTTTATGAATGTTCATCATGCTATCAAAATATTTTTAACTGTGCTAAGCTTACAATTGCTCTTCAATTTATATAGTTCCTTTGATTGTTTCAAGATATTTCATTATGTAATAATATCATGCTTATATTTAACGACCAAATGAAAAAAAGGCACTGTGCCTAATTTGCTACCGTTGTAAAATAAAATAAAATTCAAATTTAAATTCAATTCTATCTCTCTCATCTCATCTCTCTCTCTCATCTCATCTCTCTCTCTTTCTCTCTCTCTCATCTCATATCTCTCTCTCTCTCTCTCTCTCTTTCTCTCATCTCATATCTCTCTCTCTCTCTCTTTCTCTCTCTTTCTCTCTCTCATCTCATATCTCTCTCTTTCTCTCTCTCTCATCTCACATCTCTCTCTCTCTCTAATATCTATCGTTTATCTAAAATGTTTTTGTTCTGTCTTTCTCTTCTCTTTTTCTAATTTCACAGTGTAATTAAATCATAGTTTTGTTGCATTTTAGAAACTTTATTATGTCCGTTAGATTTGCTTTTGATTCTGCATTATACAAATAGCTTTAACCTTTTCCCACATCCCTCTTCAATCAATTTTCCATCCTGCAGTATCTTATAAACAACAGCACCTCATATTTATCTCCCAGTGCTTAAGTGGCGAATGTTTTGATAGGAAACACAAACCTGTTATCTGTTCCAACCAGAAGGGGAATCTAATTTACCCAAAGTTACACAACCCCCCGGACTAGTCTACGACCAGACAGTTACGCTGGTGATGGAGAGAGAGCGTTTATTCAGTTGTGCCTCGTTTGTCTTCTGTCAAGAGTGAGCAGACAATGCCGCCATCACAAAGCCGTGAGCACATTCAATACTGACGCATTCTGAAGAGAACTTCGCCTAAACGCTGTTCATTATTAAAAAAAAAATCTTTGGGAATCTCGGATCGGATCTTTTCAAAAGGTTAAATAAACAGAGAATGTTAAGGCGACTGTGAACTCAAATGAAGATAAAAATATTGCCTTCCTATTCCTCCATCACCACCTTTTCCTTTGGTTTTCGTTCCAACCGAAGCAACATCAAGGTAAATTGTGATTAATTCAAGCTTAGGAGTGCTTTTTTAAACCTTGAAACTTTTTAGGATTCAGATTAATACCAACATTGGGTAACTTTATTGTTCACATTGGAGCGAAGCGGAGTAGTTCTTGTGTGTCTAAAAAGAACAAGATATATAAGAAGGTGAATGAGATTGAAATTTAAGGCAACAAAGATATGGGAAATTAAATTCAATAATGAGAAAACAGTAAGGAGAATGGTCAATTCTCTGTGAAAAATAGACCTATATAGACATGAGTAGAGCGGGACATAAAAAGAGATCAAGAAGTAGTGTTCAGTAACTGTCAATTGGGCATAATTTGCTTTTAAAAAAGACGAACTTTTTTCACCCAGTTCTTCAAAGTAGTTAATTAAATTGTAAAAAATACTTTTTAGATGACTAAAAAGTAAAAAAAAAAATTGGCCTGTGAAAGGAATTCGTTCAAAATATATGAAACCTTTTTAATGTCTTCTATGAATTCAAAGGATTTCCACAGGGAGAAGTTAAACCCTTATCATGAAGTAACGACATGATTGTATTCCCATTCCAGTTTATAACCCACACGATTCTGCCAAATGCTCTACGTATAGACCACTCAATTGGGCGTGACGGAGGACATAAGAAGTTAATCCCTAGATAATTACAACACACGCTCTACAGGTCATCAGTTTCTAGTTAAACCTTTAATGTGCCCACGTGACACGGTAACTTTAATTTGCAGTGATAGCGTGACCTAGTAGCATATGAGGCTCCGTGACAACCGAACAATACGAAACACAACAAAACCCCAGTAAAACTCAAAGATCAGATCTACCGTTGCCACTGCCTGCTATGTCTCTTAAAGGAGGTGCATACATTCACAAGGGGATCTGTAAGAATAGGATCCACCCTTAATAAGATTGGCCTGTAAAAGAAAACCTGCTTTACTGGGCGACAAAGCCACAGTTTCAGTTGCGTGGACAGGCGTATTGGCAGTGTAAGACCCTTATGGGTCTATGATTAAAACTTTTCAATACTGATGCCCTTTTCCAGTGCTGGCGTGCTTACTTTACACTTAGCCAGGTAACACCTCTCGCTTCAAAAGAGAGAAAGCTACATCACGGCTCTATTTCGAGCAGTAGTAAACCGGACAACACAGGAGAGCGAGACCGGACGTCAATCTGTTGAATTTCACGACCTTGTGGAGGACGTTGTGTTATCGCCACTGTGGCAGTTGTGAGGTAATCGGTCGTCAGCGGCGATTGTTCGGCTCAGCGATACGCACTTGGTCGTTAGAGAAGCTCTGTTGTCCTGCGTGAACCCTAATCCCTGGAACAATAACAAACAGGTCTTCTTCACAATAAGACTTACGCCTGGCCACAATAAAGCCATAAAAATGGCACATACCTGGTCAACCCTTATTGTCTAGCGCGAGATGACTGGACATGCTGGCTTCAGGTTGTTCATGGCAATGTCTACACCTCTACCACTGAACTGAAATACTGTGGTTTGTGGACAGTAAGATCGGATGGGCGCAATAAGCAAGCCTGCGTTCCAGCACCATTTAATACACCCCTACAACTACAAGCTGTGACAGGGAATGCAGGCTCCATTGTAATTCAGATTTTCAATTATTTTTTAAATGTATCATAGTCATGTAAATGCCATATCTGCATCAATAACAATACAATTAGGTGAAAATCACCTCTATAAATGAAATTTTTAAAACAAGTTTACATTATTTGTCGATCAGGTGTCTTATTTCGTACTTTAATCCTTCCTGCCATCCCGCTTTCATCAAAATTGAAAAATAATAATAATAATTATTTGGATTTAATTCTTTGCTTTAATTTTTGCTTTGTGTTTGTTGAGTGCACAAAGACACTAGGCAAGAACCGCAGTCCAAATATATAGAAACAAACACACGGCAGAAAACATTCCAGTTGGTAAATGAAATGTAGAATAATTTGAACATTGACTTAGTTATGCATAAACTTGCCTTTTATAAATTGACACACCAAAGTCATCTTGATGAGTGAGTGGTCAAATGAAACAAACCGAAAGCTTTTTTTACCAATCACATCGGTTTTTGACCTTTCAAGGTTGAAATAAAGTTAAAATTAGCACACCTCTATGCCATCATTTAGTATGTTCACCCGCATGGTGCGATGTTGGTCGCGCTTAATCCTATGAGTTACCAATTTGGCGTGAGTGGCCGGAAAGACACGGGTACGTCAGAAACGCAGACAGAAACCACGAGGGAGGGGGAGGGGAAACTGAATGGTGAATAGCATTGTGGAACAACCCAAAGAAAGAAAAAAAAAGAAAAGACAAATAAATCTCAATTTATACCAATTTATGATATTCTAAAGTCTCATTATCAAGACACGAGGCTTTACTATGAAGTCAGTAGCACACTCCATTCCACAACAGCCACTATTAAACCCAGTTCAGCTACGTTCGCCTATTTTACTACTCTTTTTGCGCATGCGGGCATCACTCATAAACGGAAGCCGTAAAGACAATGATAGCCTCCCACCATTCTTAGGACATGGGATTTCTGTCTTTCGGCACGTTCACAGATTGTCAACTTTGACCTGTTGAGGTCATCAGTTAGCTGATCTCAAGATGGCGGACACTGTACATGTTTTACTTAAACTCTAGGCATAAACAGAAGTACACAACTTCCGCGCATTTTATTTGATATCGTTGACAACCTCAAAGCAGCTTAGATTATGGTGGGGGTCTCGATAGAGCAGCAATAAAGCAAGAAAGTCAATTAATAAAAGTAATTAAACGATTTAATAACCATATTATGTAGATATTTTTTAAAATTATTTTAAAAGAGACGTTTATTTATGCCATTATGATTGTACAAACACACCGGGATGAAAACACGAAAAGAAACAGAGAAAAGAGGGGGGAGTGGGGTGAGCAGCTTGCATTAATGTTTAATAATCGAGAAAAATTATTCTTGCTTTCTGATCTCTTAAAGACTTAATTATCATTGCACTGGCAATTAATTTGTTGGATATTGTAATGAAAGCACGAGGAACATCTTTGTCTGTACTAAACTAGAAATAATTAAAATAATGTTTTTCTTCCAACAATTCAGTGGTTTGCTCTGCTAATAGAACCCACCATGACCATGACTAGAGCCGGTCAACTTACTGGCGACCATGTTCAGTCCAGACTGATAGCATCTCCCAACCATTCCAATAATTGGATGGTGACCTCTCCCGATAAAAGCCACTCGGACAGTGGCTAGTAAAAGTGCCGGACAATACGACATATCCTGATGGCGTTTGTGACGTTTGAACCTGGACACCATAAAACTGGGAGGGAATTACAGTGCCTGTGAGAGAAGGTGGGGACATTGGGGTCGAGTCTAGATGGATGTGTGTGTGTGTGTGTGTCTTGTAAGGAGAGAAATTGAAGGAGAGAAAGCCCAAGAAAGACAGACAGGCAAAGAGGTAGGACAAGATACACTGAGAAGAGAGAGGTTGAGAAAAGGAAATGGAAGATAGATAGATAGATAGATGGATAGATAGATAAATAGATAGATATATGTATATCTATATATAGATAGATAGGTAGATAGAGACAGATATATAGATAGAGAGAGATAGAGAGAGATAGAGAGAGAGAGAGCGAATGTGTGTGTTGTTGAATCAAAAAGGAAAAAAAGGGATAAAAAAGGAAAGAAAGAAAGACCTAGAAAAACGCAAAAGGGGAGGCTATATTAGTATAAAAAAATGTGGGGATCAAAGAGGGTTTAAACAAACAAACAAAAACAGAAAAAAAAATGAACTAACAGATTTGCTCTTGATAAGCAGCTAGCTCCATGGGTTGGCTCCGCCTTCAAATAAAAAGCCAGCACCATGTGAATACTGGTTTGATGAAGGTGGCCACAGATTCACCTCTTTGATTAGCTTGTCTTCGGGCTAAAGTAGGCTTTCGTATAAAAGGCCAGTTATGCTTGGCTTAGATTCTTTCACCTTTGTTTTTGCTCTTCTCGAACATTAGGGCATTATGCCTCTATTCTCTGTCATTTTCCAAAACCAGATAAAGCCACATCAAATATGAAACTGTTTTATGTTACATAAAACGCATGGTGCTGAAAGCAAAAGTGTTTCCATGTAAGTTTAGCCAGTTACGTGACTGCATCTCAATTTGTTACAAGTAAAGCTTTCATTTTGTGAACTTTCGCTGTCCCATTATCCTTGTAAACCAGGCAGTTTTGTTCTAGTCTTATTCATATAGCTTTTAGATTTTATCGCCCACCCTCTTCTTCCCTACCTCCTCTTTAATTTTCACAGATGCCAATATCACAAGCTACATTAGATGGAGTTAATGTTTTTGTTTTGCTATTTCACTAACCTGAATAAACGCGACAGCATTGCAAGAATATTCTGGGGGTGTGGTTCTGCCTCTTATTTTCTTCTCAACCAATGGAATGCTTCAAATGAATGGCTAAAGCAACAACGACTCTACAAAATTATGTAATATCAAGGTATTATGAATGATTTCATACCACTGACAAATCGATGACCGAAGTATTCCGAGGACAGCAATGTTTTGTCGAAGAACTGACACACATATAAACACATACACAAACCACAGACCTAATAACCACACCGATTGTTCAGTAATTTAGTTATGTGGTTAGCTAGACTTGAGGTAATGATGGTAAGCAAGATTTTCTTGGCTGTTACAAATGCAAAAAGGTTGCTTTTCAAATACATGTATACTGACAGCGTTATAGTGTCGTTTTTTGCTGCTTCCATCCTAGTGACCTTTTCATTAAAGATTTGTGCGGTTAATTTCGGGCATTCTTGTACTAGATAAATAACATGCGAAGCTTTATATTAGGTATTCCTTTTTTCTACGCAGTAGTACTTGAAAATGGTGCCAACGAGTGTATATTCATGATGTTTTGAGCATGTTTCCTCACAGTTAAACATAGTTCTTATCGCCGAGTCTGCGCCAAGCCACACCTAATGCAGCGCCATTATTAAAGAGACAGTGCCGCCAAAGTGTCAACCACGTTGTTCAAGATAAGAGAGCTTTATGCTGGGCCCTCTCTGCTTCCATCCTAGTGACGGAGACTTGCTCTGTTGCTAACGTCCCGTACCTTTCACCCGAACGTACCGGTCGGGATAGCAATCCGTCTATCTGATACTCTATACAGAGAGGCGTCTTGTGATGGCGGGTATAGTCTGTTAAGATTCAGCTTTATCGCTATAAAGACGAATCCACTATTTCTGCGTTTTTTACTTGTCAGATACCAGCTCCTGGAAAAGACAGATCGAAGAATATGAAAGTTCTTGTAGAGGTCAAATCTTATCTGTCATGCTGCAATGTTGACTGTTGTCCACACGGGGGATGAAATAAAACGATAAGAGAGGGAATTTATGACCTGACTTTTCATTAAATCAGACTTAAACCCCCTCAGGTCTTGACAAAGCCAAACACCGCGACATCAGAGCAGGGGATAAGCGAGACTGAAAGACAAGGGCACCTCAATCTGCTTTGTATGAGGTTATTAAACTGGTGATACTTTTAGTGAACGGTAGTTTCGAATTTAAGTCATGTGCCTTCACATTGCAGCGTTCCAATGAGGTTAGTAACACTACTGAAAAAAAATAAAAAACAACCCTTAAACTCTGCGTGGTGATGAGGCCGTGAACGCTTATAACATTTACAGACACTGGGTCTAAATATAAGATAGATTACCAATATACATAATAAGCCTTTATGCCTTGTTGGCACCTAACTTTACCAATGTGCACCTCAATTAATGCTTTTTCTTTTTATCGGCAACACGTAGCCTATGATCATAACAGTACAAAACTTTTTTTCTTACCCCCTACACACATAATCAATGAAGATTATTTATTTTTCGAAAACAAGTATATAAACCAGGGAGAAGAGGTCTGGAAACAAATGCACGATAAGACAAGACACACTGTGAAGTCTCCCAGGCAGGCAAAAATATTATATGAAGTGGTGGTCCGATAGGCCAGTTTGCTAGGTAAATAGAATTTATAGACTGCGTCTGCAGATACAAAATTTTACATCGCCGTTAGAAGTGAGTGTTTTATTGAAACAGCTTTGATAAATCATAAATTTATTTTTGTTATACACATATCAGTACAGTTGCGTGGGGTCATATATAAGTCTTGTCGTGGATGGGTCTTTTGAGAAGAAAATGTGTGGTTTTGAGGAAGTGCATCTAAAAGAAACAAGTAGACCCAAGCTAGGAAACGATAAAAAGAACAATGCAATGCTTTGTTATCAATGGATGCGAAGGAAGTATAACTAAGCCAAACCAGTCAACAGTTTGTAACAGAAGTCTTATGAAATTGCCTCTAGTTACATGAATGAATTTCCTGAGCAAAAACATTGTACGAACCCGGCAGTTATAAACAGGTGTAAAATAAATCAGTTTGTTGGTAACTCACGGTTTTGGATAGCTTTAAAATTAGATGTAAAACATTCCTATTTCTGGGTGAGTGATTAATATTTCAGAGACAAAAAAAAAACAAAAAAAACCCCGCCATGGCAGAGAACTGATTTGGAAGTGCAGGGAAGGTAATTCTTTTCGGTTCCTTAGACATAGGAAGTGACGAAATTTGATGACATGTAGAAGTAAATCGTGAAAAAAGTAAAGACATGTCCTTCGCTTAAAAGGATCGACACCGATATAATCATGTTTATTTTCAACTGTATGTTGGCGACGATAGCAATACAAGGTCCAGTAATGTTTTGTTGAAGACTGAACATTTGCACAGCTAAATATCTAAACTCATTCCGGGAGAGACTCATAATCATTAAAAGAGCTTTGCCTTTTTCCCAATATAATTATCTGCTTATTACTGCGGCATGTGTAACCTGGTAACCTCTCTTGGAATGATTTTTTGGCTTTAGCTTTCCCTGCACCGTCCAATCTTCTCTGGACATCGCGTGACCCACCAATCTAATGGATGGCGATCTGTATGGCTGTACAGTCTGTGAGAGAGCAAGAGAGAGAGAGAGAGAGAGACGGCTGGGTCAGCCTAGCGTCCACTATCTACCTGACCCATCGCATGCTGGGCACGGTCAGCCAGGTAAGACCAGCAGGCAGAGACCTGGCAAAACTACAGTCCTACAGCCACTGTGGCCATCATTAAGTCCTGCAAAAAATGACCGGTGCGTGAGATAGGCTGCATTTAAGGGAGCACATTAGAGCTGTCTGCGTGGGGTTATATATATAAGTCTTATCTTGGATGGGTCTCTTGAGTGGAATATATGTGGTTTTAGGGTAGTGCATCTAAAAGAAACAAGCAGACCCAAGCTAAGAGACGATAAAAAAAACAACAATGCAATTCTTTGTTTATCAATGCATGCGAAGGGAAGTATAAACGAAATGAGGTAACTAAATATATCAATTTAAAATCTTTACATTTTGGTCATTCAAAGCAAAGTCTACGCTATTTTATTTTATTATTATGGATGTTAAAACAGCTGGATAACAGATACGTTACAATTAAGTGGCGTTGGAAAAAGAAAAAAGGGTGAATGGAATCATGCAAGCATCGCTAAATGAGTTAAGAGTAAAAAGTATTACCGATGAAGACTGGGAAAGAGGTAGAGAAAGAGGGAGAGGGGTGGGGAGAAAGAGAGAGGTTGATGATTTATTTGATAAGATAAGATAAATCTTTATTGTCCTTTCAAGAGGCACACTGTTTTGGTTATTGCAAGAAACATAGATGTACAAGAAATTACACCCATACACAAAGCATCAGTTTCAGAAAGGCACTTACAATAATGAAGTGTGTGTTCGTAAAAAGAAAGCATGAAAAACAATTAATTAATAGAAGTGGGTAAGAATGGTTTTCGAAAGCGTTCTAATTTGTATTTGATGCTTAAAGACTTTCCTGAACTTTCAGAAAAATCTATATGGATTTACAATGGTTAGTGTTTTTCTTTTACAATCAAGATGTTTTTGCTTTGAGTTTTACAGATATTCAATAAGCTATTTGGTTTATAAAAGTATTATATTTTCCTTTACCTAAGTCTATCTTCATGTCCTGTTTTTGTTTATATTTTCCGTTTACATTATCAAAGTATAAAAAAATCCATGGATTAAATTCAGTATAATCTATAGCTATAAATGAGGAGCGCATGAATATAAAAAAAAGCTTCGGTAGAGTTCTCCTAGACCGCTTACGATAAAAGCGCCACATGTGTTTGAAATGCCTTTAAAAAAGCTGTATATATTGGTAAAAGGGTAAAAATTCAAAAATAAAACACGACAAAAAAAAATATCCATTGTTTTTATAAGGAACCATTTTCTTTTCCGCTCCTTTACTTCGTCTTCTTGGAAAGTTGTTGTGAAGTGACGTTACGTCAAAATTAGTAAAAGGTTTGACTTCAAGAGGTAATTGT
>BMAT01009906.1:164257-176726 GCA_019649035.1 Elysia marginata | reverse complement strand
TTTTGTGTTTCTTTATATTTTTGTTATGGTTAAAGTCAACTCTTGCTAAAAATCAACATATTTTTTCAGTCACTAAGTGTTGACTTTATAAGGATTCCACTGTAATTGGAAAGAAAAGATAAATGTCAGAGATTCAATTGGAACATTCATACATTGTATTAAATTTTGAGAAACTAAAATGTAATATCCGACAAGAGAATAGAAAACCTGGCAATATTTCTAGAAGGAGATCTGAGCATTAAAAGTCATTAGATTAGAATTGTCTTTGTCAATCCCTTGTGCTCTAATTTAAAAGAATCGGTACTACATTGTGTTCGAGTACGGGGTGCTTTAAACCATAATTATCTCTCAAGGCCACCAATACCTACATGTATTTAATTTTACTGCAGCATAGCAGTTTTTGAATTGCAATGTACTTATAATACATTTTTGTTATTTTTCATTTTTTTAAAAACAATTTAAACAACGATGGTTGCATTGAATTTGCATGTGCTTGAACTCCAAAAAAGGGTCAGTATTTCTGAGTACCAGTTCATCGTCATACAGATTTTTTTTAAAACATGAATACGGAATTTTTGGATAAATCATACTGATTTTCAATTCTGGGGAGGGCAGGTCTGTGAACGCCATTGGAGCAACTTTTGTATAAAATAAAAAAAAAATGAGCTCGTCATATTTATTGTTCTAGCATGCCATTTTTGTTAAAATGAAAAACGTAAAAAATGATAAAAGAAAAGAACAATTGCTCAATGCATGTAAAAAATCACAAATATGATAGAATTATTATAAAGCATGTCAAAAAGTAGACTAGGCTAAGTTTTACAAATATTGAACAATACCTAAAAACAAAAAAGAAGTTTAAAAAAGAACCATAAAAATAATCTTTGTTATTGCGCATTCAAAACAATAAAATAAGTAAAAGTGACACTGAGTAGTTTGTGCGAATCGTTACATGTACATGTATTCACTTTAATCCCGTTTGTATTTAATTGCTTTTGTACTGTAAAGCCGAGGCAACAAAGCACTGTTGATCAGGAAGGGTTTAACAGCACCCAACACGTTAGGGCCATGGAATGCGACCAACAATGTTTTCAATCTGAATTTTTTTCCTGCACGACTAGAGCCCCACATGTGCGGCGGAGAAAGTGGGGAAGGGACATACCTTTTTAAAAAGCTTCCTGCACAGAATACGTGGAGTTGAGCATGACATCGAAACCAATCTAATGAAATCCATTCCAACCTTACCCGTTCGGATCAACAAGGGCATGAAACTTCGTTTCCCACTTAACAAATCACGCAGTACTATGACCCTCATCAGCGTCTATGCTCCTTACACCTATGAGCACAGAAAACGTCAAATTAAAAGAGCAGTTCGACAAAAACCTAGATCACCCCCATTTGATCCACCATTGCCAGTGACAAGCGGCTGATCTGGGGTTACTTTAATTTTAAAGCCAGAGTCGGGAAGGACAGCAAGATTTGGAGAGGCGTTCTTTGACCCCCATGGTGTGAGTTTTGAAAGTTACAACTTAATTCCATTTCCTTAAATAAACTGTGAAAAATACCCTGCAATAATAGCCGTTTGTCATCTTAAAATCAACGATAAAACGCAGAGCTCTCCAAATCATCACAACCAAAGTTTTTAAACTGTAGTAAAATCAGTGAAGTTTTTTTTCTCAAAGACCTACCTAGACTTCAGTACTTTTAAGGGCGGAATTGAAAGTATTACCTGGTAGGCCTTGATCGATCAAGCGATCTTGGAACTCAAATGGCCGGTGCTCGTACAGCCCGGTATTCAAATTTCATTGTGGCAAGAAAAAAACCCCGCAATTTACATCTAGATCTTGGCCGATGTTTTATAGTACTCGTCTCTGGGGCTTCTGTAATGAGTTGGATGTCGCAATTTTTACCTTCAAAGGCGTTGCTCTTTGGAATAGGAAATTTTCCTAGCCTTTCAATATTAACAAAAAAAATTATCAATATTCTTTAAAAAGGGACCAAAACTTCTGATGATATAAACCGTAGAGGAAGATAAGAAAAATGAAAGATTTAAAAGGTGTTTTCTCAAAAAAAAAAATCCGACCTCCAATTCATTCACCCTAGATGTGAGACATCTATCCTAAACATTAAGTTAGGCGTTTCCCAAACCACATGGCCATCTGATTTAGCCTAATCTAGTAGATCTAGCACAGGCTTCCGGAAAGAAAATACAGAAAGTTTTCTATGCTAATTTAAACCTCCCATTATCAACGCTGAAGGTTATAATGCATGTTGCATTAGCAAGGTATTATTCCACTGTTTGTAATCTTTACTGTGGTCGAATATGCGACTTCCGCCTGGTTGGTTGGTTGTTTGAATTTTAACGTCTCTTTTCAACTACAAGGTAATATCAGAGACGGCACTTGGGACAATTGAAAGCGTGCTGCCACACTGTGATGTAAGGAGCGCTTGCATACACAACACACAGTCACATTATCCTGACAACGGCCCGATCAGACTTAGCAATAAATCCATAATCCGCCACTAGGCGGATCAGCTGCTAATACCAATTTTAAACTTAGTCCTTGGTTTGACTCGGCCGGGGATCGGACCCACACCTCCCGATCTCTGAGCGAGTGTCTTACCGCTAGGCCACAGAGCCGGTGACTTCCACCTGAAATCGTTTGCGGGACAATTCGCGGCAAAAACAAATTTGGCGGCGGTGTCGCAGGAGGTTGTGGTAAAAATCTTTGAGGGACAGGCTATTAGGTTACTTAAGCGAAATACAGTAGGTATCCATAAAATCGCTTATCTACACGCTTAATCTCATCCACATACATGTATTGTCCGGAATAACCCCACAATTTTTTGGGTATTGTATAATTTGTAGGTGAGCCAATTGTGCTTGTAAATCCCGATAGCTGCCTTAACTTCCAGGTTCATCCAAGGGTTCAAAAGGATGCCCTGTGACTATTCTTTCTCTAAGGAGCATGGCGGTCGAGTAGTTTGAACAAGGTGGTGCTAGATTTATCTTCATCACAGGAATATTGTAATACAGGTTTTTAAATTTAAGGTTTTCAAAAGGCCCACTTTGAATTTGGCTTGATCGAAGTTCATGTTTCTGCTGGTGATTGTCTTTTCTGCCTTTGGTGTTTCTAATTCTTGTTAAAAAGAAAAGGTGAGGTGGTCTGAAATACTAAAATCGTCTTGTAGGTTTGTTCTAATTAGTTGGTTGTCAAGCACAATCCAGACTATTTTGTATTTTTTACTTTGTGGTTTCTGAATTATTTGGGTCAGTCCATGAGATGTAATTTCGCTTTTAATCGTGATGATGTCTTTGTCCATGGATTGAGTGGACGTTGCAAACACTGACTGTAATTGGTTTTGTTAGAACCTGAATAATAATCAAGTAGATCGTGGAACTCGATAAGCGGTTAGTTATACATTTATTCTTCCAATTCGGAGGTGGGCGATACAGGCCGGCAAAATTCACAGTGACACCAGGAGCAAGCCCTATTCTAGCTACATTCGCAGCATTCAGAAGTAAAAAAAAATAGTCTGTAATTGTTTTTGAAAGTAGAGGTTAATTATATAAGAATATTGCACAGATTTAAAAAAAATGTAACACCTAGCCTAAAACTGAAACATGATTATGTGTGCAATATTAAGGAACCGTGTACTAAAGTAATACTGTACTAAAAATTTCAAATGTGAACCGATTGCGAATAGACCTGCAAACTTAATAATACACAAGGGTACCAGAAAGCGAGAGGGATAGGCAGAGGAAGAGAAAAACAGAGAGAGAAAGGGATAGAGAGAGAGGGGGCACACAATAAACACATACAGAGGGAATCAGACCAAAGACCTTGATAGTGATAGGGAGAAGGAAAAAGGAATTAAGTAAGTACATAGTGGACCTGGACCCGACCGTAGCTGGTCCACCCGAGAGAAACACACCTGCACTCTCGCCAAACCCTCTTGAAAAAGGAAGATTCGAGGCCTGTTAAGTTCGCCCGGCCCGATCCCTTTAATCATGAGCCATGTTTCGTCAGGTTGTTAGCAGGATTTTCCATGGGGTGGGGGTCAATTTTCTTCACTTCAACCTGACAACAAGGCATTCTTCAGGGGGAAACTGCCTGATAGAATTTAGTTGACAGTTCCTTCAGATCAGCAACAGAGGAACATCATAGGACGTCTAAAGCCTCATCGTGGAGTACTAAGAAAATCTCTTTCGATCATTAAGCAGCTGGGCCATAAGATGATGATATTCTCTGTGAATATGTCACAATTTGTTGATTGGGTGCCGGGTATAAATAGTTTCTTTCCTTCCATCACCACCACCACCATGATAATTGATACATGTTTTAACGTTTGTCACCTTGATTGCAATATTTTGACGTTTTGTGTTTACGTGAGAATTAATACTCTGGACCGGCTTCGTCCTGGTCTACTATGCACCATTTTTTAACCCGAGCACCCGAGAGAGGCACGACCGTAACACGTATGGACGGGTCCAGGCCCACTATCTTACTAGTCCAAAAGCAACAAAAACGGGCAGCCAACCGTTCAGACAAACAGACATATACACGCAAAAAGAATAAAGCAAGAACAAAAGTAACGAGAGGTGTAATTTTATTATTCGTTGTTTCTTAATTAGGAGATTTGCCTTTATATTCCGTATATAAATTCAGGGTAGATGGATAGATCTAGATATAAATAGATATACACATAAAGCACAACCTACACCCATCGCTTTCTCTCTTTCTCGCATCTTTTCTCTCCACAGTTACCTTCCTAGCATATCAAGTAATACATACGGGGATGGGTCCTGAGGCACTTATTTATGTTTAATTGGTTTGGGTCAAAATGGTGGTTCCTAATCAGTTAAGCAGGGTCACGTTCGAGGAAAAAAACCAATCAATCAAATTGAGGAATGTATCATGGTTGCTATAGCTGTGGCCGTAATCTTGAATTTGCTGATTTTCACAGCTTATCTAGTCCCACAGTTTTGATTGAAATGATTTCAAACTTGCTGCTCACCTTAGGTGTGTTTGCGTCTCTAATAAAATATGGGCTCTCTTGGATGCTACGAAAAACGTTTTGAATTTTGAAATTTTATTTTCTTGAAAAAAGTAAAAAGAAAGAAGTTCCCCCCCAACCCCTATTTTCAGGGTGTCTTCAAGAGTATGCTAGATGTTAAAAAAAAACTTTATTTCTTATTTGTCTCAATCGAAGGCAATCACACGCCATACTTCAAAACAACCGCCCAATAAACGAAAGAGGAAAAAGGTATTGTGAAAAAAAAAATAAAGTTTTGAGAAAAACGCATTTGAAGTTGGAAATGTGAAGGAATAATATTTAGAAAGCGCCAGACTGAGACGCTGATTATAAACCAATGCCCTAAATTTATAGATTTGATGTTTGATTTATGTATTGAAGTGGTACAGCTTGACGAACGCGGATTCGAAACGACATAACCTTTTATCAATGGCTTGGCCCAAAACGAACACCGATCTCTCCTCCAAATTCATATCGCTAAATTTGCTGCCTTTATGGTTTAATTTCCCCAAACATGTAGTCTCGAACTTTTTTAGCATGCCCCTGCACTGACTTTCCCATAACAAAACTTTTCCCAATATCGGGAGAGTAGGCAGAGGCCGGAGGCTTGCGTCCTAAAGCCTCAGCCACCTCCCGTAATGCGTGACTACTGCTCCCACAACAAAGGCCTAAGTACTGGATGCCCATCTCAATTGCTTCTTGGGCAAACTTCCTTATGTCACTGCGGCTGCATTGTACGCAGTCTAGGTCCAGAGGATATAACCGTTCACCTGTGTATGAGGCAAGAAAAAATTAGCTTACCTCTAAAATACACATCTTTTTTTTTTAAAGCTGGTGCCCAGTTTATGTACAAAGACATACTGCTTGAATTGCAATTTATAATAAAATCCACCATTTTTTTTTATAGCTCCTTTAAAAATGAATACAATTTTTTGACTTTCATTGTTTGATTCGTATTGTGGAGGAATAATTGATAAAATGAAAAGACGAATTTCCCGAAAGGGATTATAATAGGGTATAAAACAAATAAATAAAATAAATAATGTGAGCACACAAGGCAACTATAGAATATTTATCGATTATATGTCGATTATATCGAAAAAATCGAGTTTCAAATAGGAAATATTGACTCAGAAAAGGGTCTATGTTTCAAACATCGATTTGGCCAGAAACTATCTGAATGGTAAAAATAGCCTTTGTCGTGTTTTGCTTTGAAACAGTTTTTAATAGATCTTAACATGGAGCCAACCTGAGATTGGGTCAGTGAGGGCCTGGAAGGTTTTCTCCTTCTGATTCGTCCTGAACGGAACAGGAATTGCTGCCAATGGACCCTGAAAATGTTACAAAAGACAACTACATGTATTTACAAATTCAGAAAGATCCAATGAATGGTTTCACGTTATCAAAATGTTGATCATAATTGTATAGAGAGTTAAAGTTCATTATCAAGTATGGGCGATACATTTATTATTTAAAAAAATCTTCAACCATTACTTTGTGTTGTTCTAACCATCACATCGCTTCCCTTTCCTCTTCATCGTCTTCTTCTTCTTGTTTTTTTTGTCGTTGTTGTTGTTCCTCTTCCTCTCCTTCTTCTCTTCTTCTTGCTCTTCTTCTTCTTCTTCTTCTTCTTCTTCTTCTTCCTCTTCTTCTTCTTCTTCTTCTTCTTCTTCTTCTTCTTCTCCTCCTCCTCCTTTTCCTTCTGCTCATAATATTGGTAATAATAAGAGTTGTTATTATTATTATTATTATTATTATTATTATTATTATCATTACTAATTTTTTAATTTATTATTATGATTATTATTATTATTGTTATTATTAATATCGATGTTCTTATCACGATTATTTATTACCATTGTGGATCCTGTATCCTTAGTACTGTTTTTGCTGTTTGTTGCTGTCTTTTTCTTCATCAATTTTGCCTGCATTTATCACATGTAATTTTCTTAAAGCAACTTTATCTAATATTATTATGAGTATATATGTAATTACTTTCACTTTTATTATTAGGGATAATCTTTTTTTTCATAAATAAATTTTGCAATAAACATTCACCATTTTGTAAACGTTACACTATTCTTTAACCACTTAGTTGTGATCTTGATCAATAATGTCTTATGTAAATATTGACAGTGTTTTTTCAACTTTGAATAATGTCCTCCATATTTTCCTCAATATTATCATTACCCCTTATCTTATGATCGCTATTATTAGCAGCGGCACTTTTATTGTTTTTATACTATTTTTTATTAGCTTATTATCATGATAATTATCAATATCATTTTTGTTAAACACGTCGTTCTTGTCAATATTACCATTAAAATAATCATCACTTTTGTTATCAATATCATACAGATGTTATTGTGATTGCTGTTTTTAAACGTCTACTATTGCCATTATTTTATTAATACCACAGTCTATTCATTTGCCTTTTGGTACTAACGCTACTATTCTCCTTCTGGCCACTGTGTACAGTCTGATTCTCTTAGCTTTTAAAATAAGATTCTAAAAAAAAAAGAACATAAAAGAGGCAGTGAGTACGACGAACCAAAACAAAAGGGTTATCCATAACAGACTTAAGACATTAAGCTGATGACACAGACTTCTATCTACAACACCAAGTGGATTATAAAACTGCATAAAGTCTGCCAGGGACAGGTCTCCGTTAGGAAAACCAATATAATAATAATAATGATAATAATGATAATAATAATAATAATAATAATAATAATAATAATAATAATAATAATAATGATAATAATAATAATAATAATAATAATAATAATAACAACAACAATGAAGTTAGTTTCTAGCGCCTCTTCCTACATGTAGGCTCGAAGCTCTTTCCAATAGTGTATCTACTGAAAAAAACAACCAACAATGCTGACATAATGCCAATTTTGTACAAAACATACTCCATTAGCAATTCGAACAAACGGAAGAAAAACAAAAGGTGCATGTACAAAAATTAAAGAAACAATAGGATATACATCGACCATCGGTTGTTGGATAAGTTTCTCGAGGCAAACTAATTAAGGTCTTCATGTAACGTGAACACATATGTTTTCAATAGTGTCTAAAACTGATTTACAGATGTAGCCTCTCTGATGGGAAGGGGAAGGGCATTCCAGACTACTGGTGCACATTGCACAAATGCTGTATTGTCGTCTTTTCTTGATGGTTTACATGGAACTGACAACAGAGCTTTATTACCTGATCTTTAGTTGCGAGAAGGGGTATACAAACTTACAAGACCTTTAAGATATTTAGGGGCATAGCCGTGAATGCATTTGTAGCATAGTACAACGATCTTATACTCTACTAGTTATGGCAGCCCGTGCTTCGCATCGGATAGGAAACATGTAGTAGATACCACGGCCTTCATTTCTACCTTCTTTGATCTCTTTCTGTCACCCCGGTAAACTCTCTTTCTATCTGCCTTTCTTTCTTACCATCATTACATTTTTCTCATTTTAGTGACCCCCTCTTGAAATCTTTAACTGTTTCTCACCCTAGTCCTCCTATTCTACTCTGGAAAGTATCAATAAAAATCGCACATTGCTATCTCTTTCTTGTGCTTTTCATTATAGGTCCTCTTTGCCAGAATCACATGTTTTAGTCAGTAATTCTCTGTTTTATTGCAAACGTAAGGGTTTATCTCTCTCTTTGTCTATCTATTTATCTATCTCTCTCTCTTGTCTCTCAGTCCCTCTGTAGATTTTTTCCTCTTTTTCACCTAGATCTAGCTAGATGCCGGCATTTATTAAATGCCATGACATGGATGATATAAGCTAATAGGCAAGCAAACAAAACAATGTATTTATTAAAAAATATAGATATAATCATTCATTCATTTTGTTCATTAAGCTTTTAGACTTAAAGCACACCCATTTCAAAGAAAAAAAAATTCAATTTAGGTCTAGATTTCAGTTTATCATTGCCAGCAAGCCTACCGCTTTATCGGAAACCTTGAACAGAAACATTAGCGAAAATTTTCATGATTTATAAAGTCTGTTGTATTTGAGCCTAAAATTTTACACTAGCGTTGAAGCGCAAAGCATGACGTAAAAATCATTCATAAAATCTACCATCGTTCGACTTTGCGTGTCGAACTATATTCTTTCATTGCATACAATTTTTTTTCATCAGCACCAGCGCAACGCGTCATTCATGAACAAATTTCGACGTTCAAGCAATCCTTGCGTTGATGTATCTAGACTTTTATGGTTTCTAGATTTAGAAGATAAAGATTCTAAAGTAGTTAATGAAAAGAGTAACCGGCGGAGATTACAAACCAAATAACCTTAGGCCGAGAGTTCTCATAGTTGCGGAAAATGTGCATGAACCTACACCAAATCAGAGCATAGAGTAATTTTTTTTCATGAATTTCAGTGAAAACCGCATCCAAATCGGCTTTGTGGTTATGGAGGAGATAGTGATTGGAGTTCAACCGAAAGCCTATTATTATATAGAGTCTAGTTTGTACAATGAGCCAGTGTAAATGTTTAAACATGGGTGATGCATGATCTATTTTGCGTTTTTTTCATAATGTGACGGGCAGAATTATTCTGAATCAGCTAAAACCTCTTTAGGGTGTCCATGGATAATCCATATAGCAAGGAATTGCAGTAGCGCTAGCTATAGCCTAGCCTGGATAGGATGAAAGAAGAGGCAAGAGTTTTCACAGCTTCTTCATCTCAAACAGATCTAATCTGCTTAATTCTGCGTCGCTCCAAGAACATGCTTTGGCCCAAGTTATTAATATGATGGGTCATTGACAACTTCGGATCAACATAAACACCAAGATTTTTGGCTTTTATAGAGAACTGTATCTTATCCTTATTAACATGCATGTGGTCAATAGCCAATGGAGAAGCTTTTCTGTCTACATGCTAGAAGCTCTGTCTTGTCTTCATTCATCTTTAGTTTATCAACAATCATGCAATACTTTACATGCAATATACAAGTTTCAAATTTTTGTACTAAGATTGGGAGATTTTCTGGACATGTCGAGGTGTCATCAGCGTACATGTGATAACATAAATCAAAAATCTCCTTGGGGAACTCCGTAGTTAAGATCAAATACAGAAGAAGTCTAGTTGTTTATCTAAATACAATGAGTACGTCCACTGACATTAGACAAAAACCAATTTAAGACAACCCCTGATAGTCCAAACGTTTTAGACAACTTTCCAGCAAAATGCTGTGATCAATAGTATCAAATGCTGCGCTTATGTTTAACAGAGCAAGAGTAGATGTGTGGCCCTTGTTTTCAGCACATATGAGGTCGTTTTGAACTTTTAGAAGTGCAGTTTCTGTTTTGTGAAATTCTCTATATACATTCTGAAAGTTATCCAAAAATTTGTTCTTTAATAAGCGTTTTTTCCATTGCAAAAGGACCACTTTTTCTAAAATCTTGGAAAGGAATGGGAGATTTGACACATGCCTAAAATTTTTCAGCTCTTCAGGGATAAGTTTGATTTTTAAGCAGAGGCAAAGCAGCATGTTTGAATGGGACCGGTACTATGCCAGAAAGAAGAGATTGATTTATCATGGTAGTGATTGGACAATTACTTTGTGGTCTGATATGCATTTGTCCATAACTTGTATGTTGTTGATGAGGTCAATATTAGGAGTGACTAATTTTCTTTTGTGTCTTGTGTTCACAACTTGTGTTAAGAGGTGGGTTCTTAGTATGTCTCTTATTTGACAAACGTAGGTCTCAGTTTGATTATCGTAGTGTGGGTTGAAATGGACACAGAAAAGTGCAAAGATGAAGCCGCAACACAGATCAATGAAGAAGAAAAATGCAAATTAGCTTAGAATACGTTGCAGTCAAGATAGAAGCAAATGGGAAAGCATCTCTGTAATTTAGAAAAAGACTAAGAATGGCAACATCTAAAGTGACAATATAGCAAAAAGCTGTAAAGCGCACTAAAAAGCTGCAGCTAGTAAAAAAATTATAGTAGCATCCTATTTCCCACAGCTTTCTATGGCATGGATCACAAACACACTCACTCAATCATCTCTCAGTCGCCTGACGCACGCTGGAGGCAGTTGCAAGAAATCTTCACTTCAGTTGGTCTGCTTCTGTCCTCCACCACCCTCCATCTATGATGGGCCCATCGCCTTATGAGTAACTCTTGCGATCTTCTGCACACATGACCCACCCATCTCCATCTTCTCTTTTTAGATACGATGGCTCTAGGCGTCTCTCCCAGGCATTCATTTGAGGATGATTTGGTCAGATTATCTTCAGCATCCATCTTCATCTTCTCTTCTGCAAGGCTTCTAGTCTGTGCTCTATCCTTTTTGCCATTTCCCAGAACTAGGTTCCGTATAAGAGGACCCTAAAAAATATTGCCGTAAAAGAGTCTTATCAGGAAAGCAGACAGCAAAAAGGTCACAGCTTTTGAGATGAGATGCTTCAGGAACATTTGCACAGAATACCTTGAGCATGAAAAATAGAAAATGGCCAAACCTTGTGAGAAAACCAGCACGAGGTACCAAACGATCCTGCAAAATATCAAAAGACCGATAGTGAAATATTTTTGCCTCATTCAACGCCATATAACACCTCTAAACAGACATTCTGGAGACAAAAGCAGAGGGACAATGGGGAAGAGGAAGACTGATAAGAAGATAGGAATGAACATGAAAAAATGAAAGCAAAATAAGTAGAAACGCCTGCTTTATAGAGCAACAATCAGTTTTACAGGAAGGTCTTGGGAGCAACGTCTAGAAATCAGAAGGATCAGCCGATGAAAGAATAGGAAAGAGTTACTGACATTGAAATTACCGCTATGAAAGTTAAATCTTTTCAAGTATTGCTAATCTCACTGAAAGTATAAACCAAAGTAGATACATTCACGAAGATCAATAGATAGACACCAGTCACGCCAACACCAGAGCTGGATTTTTTTTAACAGCATCAACCTATGCCAAAACCCTCAAGTTCTTTAAACTTTCCACAATTAATTAGACAGTATGCTTTGCTTACAATCCAGCAACCAATACTCATACCTTGCAGACTTTCCTAGCTTCCTTCAACAGTGGCAGCATTGTCTCTGGTCCTCTAGCACAGTTCAATCCCACACAGTCCGCCCCAAGTTCTTCCAGTCGCCGCAAAGCCTCCGGTACTGGCACGTCATCCGTGGTGCGATCAGGACAGTAGACCGCCAGGGTTATTACAGCCGGCATACCTGGATACAAGGGATAAGTAAGAATAAATAACTTTTAAAGCGATTTGCATTTCCTCATTTAAATTAGCAAAACGCTTAAAGATGTTTAGCTTCGCCATGAAATTCTTGTTTACAAATCGTAGTGGCGACATGGTACATGTATAAGCTGTTCTTTCAGTAGCAAGGCGGTGGGTGCTAACACTACTATAAGGAATGAGATTAGAGGTAAAACAAGAGTAACGTCCCTT
>BMAT01009906.1:91528-107247 GCA_019649035.1 Elysia marginata | reverse complement strand
GGTAACACGGTTTTTAATAGTTGCTTTTCCATTTCGCCAGTCTAATTGCGATAGCTTTATCACCCAATTTCATTATCATCATCGTCATCATCAGCACCCTCCACTTGCTTATCATTGTAATAATCGATACTTGCGTTTAACAGTTAACCACCATAATATCATAATCATCAGTGTCATAACTCGTATTATTAGCACTGTTATTTTTATCATCATCATTTCTCAAAAGAAAAGACATCATAAGAAAATAATATTAAGCAAATACCAGTCGTAAAACATTGTTTCGCTTTAAAAAAAAACAACTTGCAGTAATGTTGTGTTTCAAGTCTCAAAGCAGTTTGAAATGGAAAATTATTTTAAACTAGGTGTCACCATTTCCAATAAAAGCAATAATGACAGGTCTATACTTTAATATACAGAGATGATTCCTCATGTTGACACAATAGTTGTTTTTCTGATAGTTTTTAAGGAATGCTTTTCCAAGCCGGGTGTTTACTTGATTCTCTTCTTCCCCTACCTGGTAAAGGGCAAAGATATGTCAAATGAGACAATATCTCTTTTCTTTGGGTGGGATAAAATTACGTCCTCAACTTTGACCCAAGGACCATCATCCACTTGCCGGAGCAGATGAATTTCCTCAACAGGCTCGTTGTCTGTTGATAATAAATTGCAGCATTTTTGTGCACGTAATGCATTAAAAAGCTTGGAAAAAAATCACAAAAATTATGTGTATTTATGACAAAAACTTTCGTTTAAAAAAGGAGCTTCAATGAAGCATCGAAGAGAAATATGCTCACCGGTTTTGATTCATTGAGTTCATACTATAGACTTTGTTTAAGATTAACTTGTGATCTTTTATTGTAAAAATAGTTGTCTCACCTTATATTGAAACGCTAAGAAAAAAAAACATTCTGTTTTTTACTATAACACGTATTTTGCCCCA
Organism: Elysia marginata; assembly: GCA_019649035.1. Lineage (NCBI taxonomy): Eukaryota > Metazoa > Mollusca > Gastropoda > Plakobranchidae > Elysia > Elysia marginata. The sequence continues at coordinate 106,307 of BMAT01009906.1, read as the reverse complement.
TCAAGTGTAATATTTTATATTGTTTACGTCTGTCAATTTTTTGCTGTCCTTGTAAGCAACTACATTAAAATCGATGGCTCGTTGTTAAGCTACGAATTGTGAGGTTTGCAACAGAGTTTGCTGCGTGAAGTTTATACAATGGTAAACTCGGCGTGCTACAACATAAACGCCTCAAGCATTGAAACCTCATCAACTCGTTATAAATTTTTGACGACACTGCCCCAAAAGACAGTAAGTACGGGTATTGCATTTCTAGATTTGAGAAAATTGATAACATGCAATATAAAAAAGGATACATTCATCACAAAAGGAAAGTTATTAGCTATGCTTTTTTTTTTCAAGTTTAAAGATTCGTAACACCTCTTTTTTTTAAATTGCTAAATACCCCCCTCTGTTCCCCGATTTTAGTCAGATGGATAGCCAAAGTTTATGGCAATCATGAACAATTTTGTTTATACGTGTAATTTCCGCTAAGGGTGCTTCGAAAAAAGACACCCTTAGTTTAGTTTTACTTCTGTCGTTTATTTCATACCTAAACTTTTGTATTGCAGTTTGAAATGGTGAGATAAGGCTGTGTGTCAAGCGTCTTGCCCTTACAAGCAACTGTTAATATCTTCAACTTCATTGTGCAGCTTTTTGTTAAAATCTTATTTGTTGGGAATGAGAGTATTGTAAATTATCGTTCCTGCTGCAAACTTCACATTTGAAGTCAATTACTTGCGGGCAAGAACGATATTTTTGTGCTCTATTCTCATTCCAAACTTTTGTTGTACCTTTAGTACTTGTAGGTCCAAATGAGAACCGAGCACTTAACGGGCGATCTTCGATAGGCGTTTGGTCCTTATTATTGGAGTGGATGGTGCTATTGTTTGAGTTCATGTTATTGGTGCTGTTGTTTCTGGCTGTCTTAGGCCGAACGGGTCGGTGGGCTGGGTTGAAGGGACACGGCAAGGTGATGGTCAATGCGGAGGTCGTTTTCTGTTTCGGCACTGAGAAACTGATAAATAGCAGAGAGAGATATGTTTCAAAAGTGGGAAAAAAGTAAATTAGAACAACAATGCAAAACAAACTAATTAAAAACAAAAATTATAATCTCGACAAATACACTAAAACGATGTTTAAGTAGAATTCCGACCTTACTTTCTTGTCAATGGTTTTGACATATTTCTAAAATAGGGTCACATGAGCATTGGGAAAAGACCAATCTCTTCCGTACTTCCTTTTTGTAGACTGTGTGCCTTTTTGTGTGTCAGAGTGCGAAAACATTGCGCACGTGAAGTAAAACGCTCTTATAGCACGCACTGTTGATTCAGAATTCCGCACCAACAGTGAGTACCACGTGGTAGATATAGGTCGGAACCATGAAGGAGATATTCTACAGTAAAAAAAAAAAAAACAATGAACAAAGAAGAAGAAGAAGAAGCGGTGCGCTGGACAGATACATTGTATGACAGATTTCCTTGAAATATTTAAAATTTCTGTTTAGTTTTAATGCTCTTAAAATGAAAAAATAACCTCAAACTCTCACAAGTTCCTTGAAACTAAAACAAAGAATAAATTTCCAGGAAAACTGTTGCACAAGCAGCACAGACAACAGTGGAAATAATAAAATTCCAGACAGACCGTTTACATTCATTCATTTTAATACTGGCTAAATTAGATACTCTTTTTGAGTGTTCCACACTTTTGCGCTGTGAGTGTGGTTTAATGCTTAATATGACTTACCGTACTATGCAACCTGCTGAGATGAGGGGCTCGCACTCAATTGGATGTTTTTTCTTTACGTCAGTCACGATATGCTGATCAACATTTTGTACCTACGATGGCAAGAAATTACTAATGACAGAAGGTCAACATGTTTCAGTCAACACAGAAGTATATAAAAAATTCTTTTTTTTTTTTTTTTGCATTTTAAATTATAAACGAAAATGTCACTCCTTATGAAAAAAAATTTAAGTATAGGAACGTATTGCCCTCGTTACAGTCAGTAGCTGCATTAAAAAATAGTGTTTTACCTCTAACGTCATCCCAGCTGTGTTCCGGAACGCTCGAGGTTGCCAAGCAACAGTGACGCGTGAATCCACTGAGGACATCAACTTTCCTCCCCTCCAGTCAAAGGAGAGGTTTTCTCTTTTGATACGCAGAAACACGCCAAACGTCCCGAACGTGCGGACCCGAACTTGCACAAAATGAAGTTCCTGAAGATATAGACTGTAATTATTATCTACTGAATGGTGTTGGTATTAGAGGTATAAGTTATCTGTGATTAGCTGGCGACGGGCAGATAATGGTATGCAAACGAGGGTTTTAATTTTAAATCAAAATGTTATGGTCCTTCCACATGACGCGTATGCATAGACTAGTAAATATCGATAACGAGCCGGTTTAAAGCAGCGATCCAGTTTTTTTTTCTTTTTGCTTTAACATGGTGATATACTCATATGAGACAGGTGTAGGTGGTTTATACGGAAAGACACTCAATTTGACTTTAGTATGTCATAGGCGTCGTGTTAAATGACCTTAATAGGTCCATACTTATGCACGACATATATCGCTTGAGCAGTGCTGCCGTGTGCACCAGCAAATGAGACACTTAACTGTAAAGGAGCATTGTGTTTTTTTATGGAAACATACTGTGAATTCTGTGCATTTAACTTTAAAAGTTGCAATGCAAAATACCGCATGACAAAGGATTGCATTATTTTAAAGATTGTCAGAATCAGAAATCTGTTAGAGTAAGATCAATTCTGAAATTTATCAGTGTTGATTGTAATTGGAGTAAAAAGGCGACTTACTAAGATTCTGCTTCAGTGATGTGCAATATAATAAAGGTTATGAGATTAAAACCTTGTTTCGCTTCTACTTATTCAAAAGGCAAATCCACACAGACTTTGTTATGTAGGAATCAAAGTTTTGTTGTATAACTTACCTTAATGTCATCAAAGAAGACTTCAGTGGTAGGAAGAGAATGAATCTGCCCGTCTTGCGTTCTCATCTTGACCACAGCCTCCCTGCCGAGGTACAATCGTGGTCCGCAGTGAGGCAAAGCGATAGCCATCGGCTCTGGAAACTGAACCGATTAACAATGGGAAGCATTTATAAAAATTGCAACATGGCATAGTTATTGATTTAACGAAAAAAAAACTTGTATAATCAATGTATAAACCAATGGTTAAAAGGAACAAAGTACTGGCCACAGTTATTCATTTTAAGATAAGAAGAAATATTTCGGCATTCAATTTTCATGTACGCTTTAGTAAATTTCGGATGTTCCTTGCTCTCCATGATTTCTCCTCATCTGACTAAGCCGGCACACTAGGCTCTACTGACCGCAACATAATTTTCCAAACCACCAAACTAGGAATTTGGGCAATTTTTTTTCCACCAGCGAGAAAATGTTATGACATAATACTGATTATTGAGTAATCAAATCATTGTCACAATGCGCTAGCTGAAACAGTTGCCTGTGTTAATTAAGAAGCAGATTTTGGCGGCTACTTCAAATTTATTATACAAACGAAGAAAAAAAGAGTTTTAGCTGACAACTATACCGAGTCTTGGAGCAAGGTTCCTTCTAAATCGGAGCAGGTTTGTAAACTGAGCATTACTTGAGCCTGTTTTGGCTTAAAACCTTATCCCGCTTTACCTTCATAGGGGGGGGGGCTTAGATAGCTCAGTTGGTAGTGGCTTCGCTCCGTGGCCAAGAGGTCGCGGGTTCGAAACACAGCCAAGCACAGTCCGGGCCCCTACTGGTTGGGTCGGTGTCAGTATAATGTGACCGGCTGAGGCTAAGTCATGGTATCCCCGCTAGTCTCTGGGTGGCAGCCCGTAAATTGTCATTGGGACCCAAGCCCTGAGAGCACCTTTGAAGTGGAATTGGGCTTGTAAAAATACCCTTCAATCAATCATTACCTTCATAGGTTTATCTGACTGCCTTGCCCGTGATTAAATTGTCTTGCATTCTGTCCAAATGAGTCGTAAGTCGGAAGGCTTAATTTGGAGATATAGGCTTTTAAAGTTTAGTGGGTGTTCAGAAGTCAAAATGTTTTTATTTTAGATATTGACGCCAAAACCATTTATTAACAGTTTTTACACCTAACTGATGGTCAAATTTAATTTTTTAGGTGTTTAATTTTAATATGTAGGGATGCTAAGGCATTAATATCTTTATAGTCATCTCAATTATAATGCTGTTATTTCCCTTTTCTTAAATTTCACAAGTCCTAACCCCACCGACTTCAAACGGCTGTAACTTCATACAGAAGCATGATAGAGCTTTCCTGTTTATTGTATTTGAAAGTAGAGAAAAAAAAGCTTTTCTGTGATTTCATAACTGACTACCTTCGAATTTCGACTTAAGACTAATTTCTTTAAACATTTACAAGTACACCTCTCACTTTTCAGTGTATAATAAAAAAATTAATGCGTATTACCCTATAATTTTTTTTTTATCCTAACTTTCTAACTGCAGGACCATTTTAATCAGAGGTATGAAAAGTAGAGAGCTAGACATGCACCTTAAACTGCTCCTCGGAGCCACTGGGGGTTATATCGATGATGTTACTGATGAGTTCTTCAGACTCGCCCAGTGGTAACGAGTTTGTGAGCTGGTCAACGAGTGATACTTTCAAGTCGTCTGTAGTTAGTGTGCCCTCTTGTGACCGCACAATAGCACCGATACCAGGATCATAATCGCCCGGCTCGATACTATATCTGAGATGAAATAACGTGTAGAAAAACAACATGTATACCATAACGGATAGAATCGATTCCAAGCGTTTCTCGAAACTAGAAGTTTTTTAACTTTAAAAATAAAGAAAAAATACCAACCCTAGTGTTAATAATTTGGAAAGGGGCAGCTTTTATAGAAAATAAATTAGATTAGATTAAAAAAGACAAATAACTCTGCAACATTTTCACTGTTACAGATTGGCTTTAAACTATGTACGAACTGTACTATAATAGAGTTGTTAAGGAAACGTAAGAATAAAGATAGAACCGCCGACAAAGGTTGAATTTAGGTTGATAACACTTTTATCACTGTAGACCTCACCGAAACAATACAAAAATCTGCTCAACAGAATGTTCTTTTCTCCCAGCATGTGATTCAATAATTATGAGTTCGCCGTAGTCCCTGTTAATATAGTTATCAATTTAAAAAGACGGGAATCTTAAACTTTTGGTGACAAGAAACTTAAATTTAGGTAAATATGAAAACTGCACAGGTTTTAATAGTAAATCGAATAAGGTTTACTGAAGGGAATAATGGTAAACCTAAGTGACATGTCGCATCCCCCAATATATTTTAAAGAAGACTTTGAGGGCGTGAGGGTTGTGACTTTTCAACTATGTACGAAAGGAGTATGTACCTAGGAGTGCAATTTGCATGTATGGTGCTTAAATTGGACTGTAAAAGTCTTCAACTAAAACACATTCTGGTTTTAAACGAAAAAAGAACCGCTTTCAGAATGTAAAATATGTACGATCAAAACGTACATGAATCTTGGCCAGTTGTTGAGATTTCTCGCCTCTGCTTCCCTCTTTTCCTTCTCAAGCTGTGCTTTGAATCTTTCGTCATCAAGCGAGGAGCCCCTCCTTTTCGCGGCTTCTTTTAGCTCTCTCTCCTCCTCCTCTCTTTTTCTTTTCTCCTCTTCTTCTCGTTTACGTTGAAGCTCCTCCGCTCTCTTCTTTGCCTCCTCCTGGAGAAAATAACACGCACTGTGGTATTATGATAATAATAATGGCAATATTTTTTATATTAATGATAAAACTTTTCTTAAAGAATAATTATGATAATAGTAACAATATTAATAACAATGATAATAATAATAATAATAATAATAATAATAATAATAGCAATAATAATAATGATAGTAATAATAACTACAATAATAATGATGATATTAATAATTATAATAATAATAATAATAAATATAGTAATAATAATAATAATAATAATAATAATAATAATAATAATTATGATGATAAAAATAATAATTATGATGATAAAAATAATAATTATGATAATAATAATAATAATTACAATAATAATAAATAATAATAATAATAATAATAATAATAATAATAATAATAATAATAATAATAATAAAAGAAGAAGAAGAAGAAGAAGAAGAAGAAGAAGAAGAAGAAGAAGAAGAAGAAGAAGAAGAAGAAGAAGAAGAGTTCAATTCAATTCAATTACTCCAATAATGTTCATTCAAATACGTAAGTTGGAAACTTTATGAAAGAAAAAAAACCAAGCGTTTCAAAAACTCGTGAAATCGACCATTATATTTCATTTTTTTAAAGTTCAGGTTTTGTTGCATTGCCGCGGTGAATACAACGCGCACTTGGACAGGTACTTGTAAGTGACGGTATAAAGCAATCTTTTGTAACTTCACAAAGTGTTTATGTATTGTTTGTATCTCTCTAATCGTCAACTATAAACTATAAGTGCCTATAAACGTGCCTTATGAGCTCATGCTGAAAGCAGGACAACCTTCTCACAGAATATTTACTTATGAGCGATCAAGACGCTAAGGTGCAGTGGAAATAAACTCTTTTTAAAATATTAGTAACATGCCTGCCAATTTCGCGGGTTTCAGGAAAAGTGGTGGAATTGGTTTAGGTAAAGAATTCAGGAATAAGCTAACCTCCAATTAAAACGTTCTCTTTTTTTTCTTTTTGTCCCCATAATGTTGTAATATCTGCATCTGCTTTCTCTTCTTTCCGTAGGCTTACCTTCTGTTTTTCGAGTTTCCTATCAACGCATTCTCTTTGGTTTGTATCTCCCTTTTTTATCCTCCTCTTTATCAGAGTTCACATCTCTCTCTATGTCTCTCTCTTTCTCTCACTCTATCTGTCTCTTTTCTCTCGCTCTCACTCGTTATGCCTTTACATCTCTGGTCTTGTCTGTCTGTCTCTTCCTCTCCCACCTTCTCTTTTGCCCCTAAACCATGACGTCTGCGCGTCTGCAGCCAATATTTGTTTTTCTGCCAAGGTGTCAACGCCTTCTCTTTTTATCTTTCTATAGCCGTTTTATCCTAATTTTTATCCCGGTCCACATCTTCTATTTCTCTCTCTATCTATCTCTCTCCCTTTCTTTTTCTCTTTGCACATCTGTTTGTAGGCCTACATGTCTGTCTGTCTGTTCGTCTCATACCCTCTTTTTTGCTCTTCGCCCTAAATCCTTGAGTTTCTGTTGCAAGATTCAACTTGATAACATACATTTGACCAAGACTCTATAGCAGGATTTTAGTTTATACCGATAGGTCTATGTGGATTTACACCAGCTGAGTCTTGATTAGTACTTCAATAGGCTATTATTTGAAGCAGCTGAGAGGTAGGCTCTAAATGCTAGATAGCTCTACATTTTTAGATCTACTTGGTTCAAGGCGCAGTCATTCACCCAAGATTCTTTCTGTATAGTTGGCTTAGATCTATCTTCTGCGCGTCTAATATTCTGTCTTTGAGTTTCCCATCAATGCCTTCTCTTCCTAAAACCATCACTATTCACATCTCTCTCTCTCTTTGTCTATCTTTCTTGCTCTGTCTACATCTGTTTGTACATGTAAGTCTGTCTCTTCCTTTCCCACCTCTTGTAGCCCAATACAATGAGTTTCTTCTGCAAGATTGATCTTGATAACATACACCTAGATCTAGATTCTGTAGCAGTATTTTCATTTATGCCTGTATGAGGCTTTAAAACAGCTGAGTATAGATTAGAAACTGCTCTACAGCAATATTATTTAGACTGAGCAGCTGAGAGGTAGATATATATATATATATATATATATATATATATATCCACTTGGCGCCGAGCTGAATGAGAAATGACGTCTTGGTTCTCTCGGACGTTTGCAAAAACCGAGCTCGCTAGCGTAGGCGTTGAGACAATTTAGCTCAATTAGGTCTTTTCCAAGTGCCCGTATTACACGACTTCTATCACGTGACTTAGGGTCTTTTCGCTGCTGCTTCCCCACGTCCTAGTAGTAAACACTACACAGCAATTGACTTAACATTTGTTTCTGATGATGTATCTTTATTAGATTTACTTTAAAAATTATTGGCTCAATTTTAATTGGGGCACTACCTGAATACACCAAACAGAATCCTCAATTCCCCGACAGAAAGAGAGCCAGGCGCATCATTTCTTTGTTAATTATCCATAAATAACAGGCCTTGACAAACGGTATGTTTTGAGTTCAAGTTCTAAAATAAAAAAAGTATTTTCAAAATCTACTAAACCTTATAATTGAGTACTAAAATCTTTATAATCCTTACATCTCGTCTAAATTCTAGATCTATCCATCTAGACCAGATCTATATCTATGCAGCCTACACGGTTATAATTATGAACTCTAGACAAGAATGACCTATTGACTGCTGGGACTTTCCCCTCAAACCGGACGTACTGCTTTCCTGGTAGTGCTAAAAATAGTAATGTTTAAGCTGATAACTCGCCCAAGACGTACAGTTGAACCAAGCGAATTTCTATATCAGGGAAATATTTAACCACAGCCTCTGGGGAACGAAGAACATAAATCTGAAGCCACAAACTTAAAAATATTAAATATCCATTGTCATTTGAGGCAAATTCTATACGAAATTATTAAACAGACTGCTGGCAAAATCGGCTGGTGCAGTGTCTAGGTCTACATTTTATAGTATGCAATTACAAGTTTTCTTCGCTTATTAGGCTCAGTTAAACATATGCCTGCATTTTAAGTACCTCTTAATCATATTCGCAAGCGATTCTAACAAGGTTCGTAGACCATCAAGACTAAAAACGATGAAAAAAAATTAAGGAAAGAGGGTGGAATGACCTGTCTTCTATATTTTTTACATGTGGATCAGCTAAGCAAGACCCTAGGTCACGTGAGAGCTATTTTTAAAGAAAACACCTAATTGCTACATAGCTGGTTACCCGTTAATTTGCGTATAACATTGCAGCAAAAAAAAATTAAAAAATTAAAAAACGAAAAAAATATTTCTCCATGATTAAGCCTCTCAAATATCATATTTTCGTGCATGTCCCCAGAATGATGCATTACCCTACCTATCAACACAAAATTGAGGGATTTTATTTTTAGCCTTTTCCTAATCCACAGCGGTTGGCAAAAGAATTTCTCTATTTTTTTTTAAATATAGGACGAGTTTGACGTAACCATAGTGATATCAAGTTGCTATACGTAGCAACTTTTACTGTACTGTATGAATGGTATTAACGTATAACGTATTAACAGCCATTTGACACGATATCTAATATCCTGGAGTTTCCTGCATTTAGATAGCGTTGATTTATGATGTAAATACCTAAAAAGTATATTGGAATTGTGTTTTTTTAAATAACCAGCCAGTTTTTCCTGTTATTTGGCATGCTACCTACTAGCATCTCTATTCTGTTAGACACATAGCTGAATTAAGATAAAGAATTTAAGGCGGCTTCTATAAAATGAACAAACAGAACAATTATGATGATAAAAAAGACAGAAAGTTAATGATTGCAAGAAAAAAGGGTTAAAAATAAGTGCACGGGCAGTACTATGATAAGGATACTGGACAGTGAAAACCTCAAATAGTAAAAAAGTTGAAACTGGAGCGTTGGGTTTATTGAAGGAATAATAAGAATATCGCAAAAAGCGAAAAAAATCAAATAAGCTAGTACTCAGAGATACACAATTGTTTCGAATGATCGTGATCAAAACTGGCTTTAAACAGAAGCAAGTTGTTAAAATATAATATTAGCTGCCACAAATGTTCGAAACATCGAGCTATCAACGGCATAACCGAGGGTAAGCGAAATAGTTTTGGAGAATGGTTGACATATATTTCAAAAAGCAACTACAATTGTCAAAGAATGACCGAGAACAGATCTATAATGATCGTCAAAACCTACTTCAAACAGTTCACTTAAAAAAAACTGTTTTTAATTAAAAAAAAAAGGAAGCTGTGGTATGCATTGATCAAACTGTAAGGTTATGAACGTTGGCTATAAATATCGTACAAAAAGTTTTGCCACCCACCCCCCACCCCCAAGTGACTAGGCCGTACCTCTGCTTTTCTCTTTGACTCTTCAGCTTGACGAGTTTCTTCGGCTTTTCTAACAGCCTCCTCTGATTGGTGAACAGCTTCGATGGCGGCTGCTTCCGCCTGCGTACACTGAACTTCCGCCTGAGCGACCATCTCGCGTGAAGACAAAGCCTCCTCCGATGCTTTCGCGTAAATCATTTTGATTCTTTGAATCTTGGCTTCCTGCGCCTTTTGCTTGGCGGCAAGCTGCTCCTTTAAAAACGCTTTGTCTGGTAAGCGATAAAGAGACGAACGTTTCAGCCAAAGGGGGAAGCACTACCCTCGGATAACTTAACATAAAAGAGGATAAAAAGCTTACTCACTAAAAAGAGGGTTATAGAGACGGTTATGTCAATCAAGTAGCCTAATCCATGCTACATGGAGATGATAAAGCGGTGTTTTTATATAATCAAAACAGACCCATAAGTCTTTAAAAAATCTAATGTCTAGTTCCACCAATTGTGCTTACAAAAGACCAACTCCCTGAGACACTCTTGGCCTGAAACCACGTGAAATGTTTTCCTAATTAAAACAAGGGTCATTCAAAGCTCTCCGATCTTCCCATCGCTTTAATAAATGTATTCTGGTTTTTGAATAGAGTTATGTAGGGTATGAGGGAAATGCAATGAGGCTTTTTCATTTAAAAAATCAGCACCGTTTTCATATGCATTTACTACGATTAAAAACAAATATCAATGTTACTGTTTTCATATTTATCAGCATCAAAATAATAAAGAATTTGAATTCAACAAAATTGTGAGATACTGGAGAGTCTGTTTTCTCTAGAGCAAGCAACCCCCCTCCCCCAACCCCCAAAATTTTGTTGTTTTTTTTTTTATAAAAAAGACCCTCAATCTCTCTTTGTCTTGATTAAAAGATGAAAGGCATGAAATCAGAAGTGGATTGAAGTAGACTTAAAGGGATAATGGCCATAAAATAGTTGCCTTTGGTGTGATATGAAACTCGACCTACAGTAACTTCTTCAAGCATTTCAAGCTAAATTAATTCCACTGTTAATTTTACACTTTAAATATCTACATCATTACTGATTACGCACAGGCTCCTGCCTCTACTCATATTGCCTTGTATTCTTGTGCCTACCTCTGATATCTTGATCAGTTTCCTCCACCCAGGCTTGGATACCTTCTCTTTCAGCACCTTGGGTGACCAACTCACTTATCTCACTAGTCAAGTTTCGGATGTCCTTTAAGTGGTCACTAATATTTCCAGTGACCTTCTCGCAAGTCTGGTAGACAGTCGACAAGGAAGAGAACGTCCGGGAGAAATCGGACACCTGGCTGCTAAATTCAGCTATACTTTTCTCCTTCAGCTCAGAATGGTAGCCTGTGAGGATCGCCTTGGCTTCTCTAGAAAAGAGGAACGAAAAAAAAAGCTAAAGATTCTCTGGCTTCTCTAGATAAGAAAAACGAATTCAAAGAGATTCTTTGCTTCTCTAGAAAAGAGTAAAGAAATAAAGGAGATTCTTTGCCTCTCCAGGAAAGAGAAATAAAAGAAGTAACTATTCTCTCCATATTTCACAAGTTTAGGAGGAAAAGAAAAAATGGCTTTTTTATTTGTACGAAAGAAGAACAAATGTATGTAACTTAAACTTTTGGATAAAAATATTGTAAGGTGATAAAGCTTAAATTTCCATCAAGATATTTTCTTGTTTCATTACATTTACTTAACTATAACATTCGTCTAATGGGGAAAAGGAAAACACAAATTATTTTTAAAAAAGATAAGGGATGCAATCTATTAGTAAAATGAGAAAGATTCTTTCAGCTGATCTGCGGGGTTTCATTAACTTTGAAAAGTCGTGTCAAACTAATGAAAAGTTACCAAAACTGTTGATTCTATAAAAGTTTACTCAAACATTTTCCATAGGATTTCTATCTTTGTCGCTCTGACCAAACCCATCCAAGTACTCTCTCTCTCTCTCTCTCTCTCTCTCTCTCTCTCTCTCTTTCTCTCTATCTCGCTGTAGTATAATTCTTGAAGCGTTAAGAACTAAGTTGATAAAAACTCGATTTTTCAGGTAATTTACCTTATTCTGTGTTCGATATATCGCTCAAAATCAACCTAAAGGAAAAAGATCTTTTTGAATGCATCAACTTTTGCAAACGTGTCTAACTTAGGGAATAGTGCTTTTATTTTTAATTCATGGAAATATTTTTTATTTTATATAAATGATATTTCCTTCTTTCTATCCACTTCTCAACCGTGACCTCGAATTTAAAAGAACTTGAAACCAGGTCTTGGTTTTCATGTTTAACTCAATATATGTAAATTATTTTTGCTGTCATCAGTATCTCCGAAATAATTTGCATAAGGAAATTTGAAGCCGCAAATCTTCAACGAAGTAGTTAGATATATATAAAAAAGATTATAAAAGGTGATGAGCAGCTCAATTCATTATAAAAAGTGAAAGAAAAAATATATAATGGCCTGATACTAAATTTGTTTTCTTAGTTATAACACAATAGCTTCACACAGTGCTTATTTAGTTGCAGTTGTTTTTGTTTCTTTCTTTTTATGATGGCAAAACTATGGTTAGAGAGAGAGGAATTAAGCAGCGTTTATGAATAGTGTGATAAGAACAAAGCTAAAAATATGATTTGTCTATTTACTCAAAACACTTCGGGTATTAAAAAGAAACTTTGCATTCATCTGGTACATGTAATCAGTTTTTTTTTTAAAAAGCTCACTTGAACATCTCAGACAGACTTTCTTGCAGCGCGGAGATGGTGTTTACGGCTCGAGACAACCTGCTATGCCGATCTTCAGGTTCCGATGTAGGGGAATTTGGAGATGCGTTCTGATCAACAGGAGATGCGATTCCGTGAATGCCAGAATCATTATCACACGATTTCGTTCCAGTTGGGTCTCCGCTGCTCGTGGTCGTCAATGAAGCAGAATCATAATCGGAAGACCTGCCAGCAAAGTCTTCACCATCGGTTATAAAAACACTGGCTGAACTGGGTCTTGTCGGAGCATCGATATCGTCAACGCTGCTGGGGCCTCTGGTGTCGGCAATGGAGGACCTACCATTGGATTGTCTAGAATCATCAGGCGTAGCTCGGCCCCCTCGGGGTGCTTGAGGGTGGGGTGGCCGCCCTGTTGGTCCTCTCGACTGCTTTGTTGGGGATGACCTGCCCTTCACCATGCTCGGATTAGGTGACGCCCTACCCTTCGTTGGACTTGGAGAAGACCTGCCCATGTTTAAGCTAGGGCTTGCCCTTCCTCTGTTCAAAGTTAAACTAGGAGATTCTCTCCCCTTGCTCGAACTCAGACTTGGCGAAGCCCTCCCTTTATTAAGTGAAGGGCTTGGGGACATCCGTCCCTTGGCAAGAGTTGGGCTTGGCGATGCACGCCCTGTGCCTAGAGCGGGACTAGGCGAGTCCCTTCCTTTAGCCATGGAAAGACTAGGGGATTCCCTCCCTTTGTTCACCCTGATACTTGTTGGTGCCTTCGCTTGTTTAGAGCTGGAATTGGAAACTGCATCCTCTTCTGAGTGTGAAAGGAGCTTATCTTCATCCTGCTGTCCTCTTCTTCCTGGCCGTCCAGACTTTGGTCTGTTGAATCGGGTCTGGCAAACATCTTCACTCATGGCTGGAAAATAGCCTACGTTCAACTGTTAGCGCAAAACTGCAGAAAAAATAATAGTGTAGAGTCAGTCTGAGTCTTTTACGCATTCATTAATGTAAATTAATGAATCTGTATGCTGAAATCTAAAAGCAACAATTTTGCTATTCCTCTTTTCAAAGTCAATCTCTTATCTTTAGAGCTATGTCTGAACTTGTTATAATATTCATCGATAAATTTTTGTGGATGTGAACACTTTCCAGAATTCACGCTCAAGAAGATGCAACTAAAAAACTTGGGGTGTTTCACTGTTTATTGCAGATGTTTCAAAATTGAACCTAGTAAAAAAAATGCAGAAAAAACTATTAAGCTTAGTTATACTAATTTTAAAAAGGGTGAGAAAAACTTAATTGGTTCATTGGCTTAATGGCAGAGAAGTAAACTTTTAAGTTTAGATAGCTCATATTTTGCCCTTTTATTTGCCTATCTAAACACTTAAATCTTTGCCTCATAAACCTAGGCAATCTAATATTTTACTCTATGGGTAGGCATAGGCCCCGAGAAAAATCTTACAATCTGTGTGCTCGACATCAAAGGGAAATATAAATGTTCATTACGATGAGCTTCATTGATTATTGAACATTCTTTTTTCAAGTTGGAGCCGTGCCTTTAGTACACTCTTACTGTTATAACTATATTTATTTGTCTTATTCGATATTAAGAAAAGTCCTAATATATTACTGCTGCTACTACTATTTCTACGGCTACAACTACTACTACTACTACTACTACTACTACTACTACTACTACTACTACTACTACTACTACTACTACTACTACTACTACTACGACTACTACTACTACTACTACTACTACTACTACTACTACTACTACTACTACTGCTACTCCCACTGCTACTAATACTACCACCACTACTACTACTACTCCCACTACTACTACTACTACTACTACTACTATACTACTACTACTACTACTGCTGCTGCTACTACTACTACTACTTCTACGGCTACAACTACTACTACTGCTACTACACTAGTACTACTTTCACTACTACTGCTACTACCACTACCACTACTGCTACGTCTACTACTACTACTACTAC
>BMAT01009906.1:72640-91441 GCA_019649035.1 Elysia marginata | reverse complement strand
CTACTACTACTACTTTCACTACTACTACTACCACTGCTACTACTACTGCTACTACCACCACTACTACTACTTCTACTACTACTACTAATACTACTACTACTACTACTACTACTACTACTACTACTACTACTACTTCTGTAACTATTTTTTGTCTGAAGGATAATAATAGCTCTTTGAATATTTCTTTAGTTGAAGTTTAGATTCTTTTCAACTTTTTTAGGACCGGCGTTTTGTGCGATCGAAGGCGATTGTTTAGTGTTATTTAAAGAAAGCGCCAAATAAGAGTGAATTCTTGAAAGAATAAATCAATTAATATCAGATATGTGATGACAATAAGTACTAAGGAACACAATAAGGTTGTAATAAAAATGTAAAACCGAAAAAACTGAAGAGTGTCATGATTAAATGCATTACATCAACTTTTTTCTTTAAAATTGTGAGTTATTTCCATTTTCTCTTCAGTAAGAGATGCCATATATGATTGCTTATGGTCATATTGTAGTTGTAAGTCATTGAAGAAATAACAGACAAATTAGATGGGATGAAATCACAAATACAAAGAACAAAAAACGACAGTTTTAGTCCCTTTTCTCAGCTATTTTTTTTTAAATTGCATGAAACCCTTTAACTTTTCAATATTAAACTCCATTTGGGGTTATGTCAGCTTGAATTTGTTGAAATATTAGGAGATATTAATTTACTTCAAAACAAAAATACGTTGCAGTTGAAAAAATCAATACGCCTTATGGACAACAGTAAATTGAATAGGCAGGTGTTGGAGTCCCTACAGCGGTTTTCTAATTTCTTACAGGTAAATGTAATTCTCTCTATACACGCCATACAATCAAAGGAAGTCCATGCTCCGATAGAGAAGGTATCCAGCACAAATCAATCAGACTTCTTTTGTCCTACAACACCACGTCCACTCGGCTAAGGAACTATAACAGTTAACTATGGTATTAAAGTTACTAGACTATTTTACCACAGCGAAGCCAGTCAGAGCAGTTGTCGGTTCGACTCGCCCTCAATCCAAAGAATCATCCGTTTATAGCCTATACGTTGAAACAAGGCTCCGGCGGTTCGGCATGGCTGACAGACCGAGGCAGATTATCCGGCTCAATCACGGCTCGCTGGATTAGTCCCTCGGGTAATCTGGAATAGAAACGCCAAGGTGGGCATACGGTGCGAGGACGTCTGAGCTCAGTTTTACCTGCCGTGCACGTTTTGTACAACGATATCTGAAGTGGGCGGAGAGAAACACGGAATTAACGCCAAATCCACAAAGTTATATTTGCAAATAATTTTGTCAAAAAAAAAGGCATTAAAATAGTACATGTCCTCTAATCAAAGATAAAATCTCTCATGAGACAAAAAAGAAGAATGGCCAAGTTAGAGAGAGGGAGAGAGAGAGAGCGAGAGAGAGAGACAGAGGGGGAGAAAAGTCAACATTCTCGTTTTTAGAGCAGAATGTCATTTATTTGTAAGGTAAAATTTCGCAATATTGATGAGGATTTGGTTGAAAATTTAATTCCTTACACTTATCATCTAAGTGTTCTTTCTTTTTCTTCATGCTTCTGTTATCTCAGACTATACCTAATGTCTTTTTTCTCAATCTCACAAGCCAATATTCTCTTCCTTCCTTCTTTCTCTCTCTGACTCTATCTCTGTCTGTCTGTCTCTCTGTCTCTCTTTCCTTCTCTCACCATATATCGATCTATCTCTGTTTCGCTATCTATGGACCTAATGATCTCTAAATTTCTTTGATTTTTTTTCTTACGACCTTGCTTCTTTGATAAAAAAATCGCGCGCATGGTTGACTTTTGTAAGCTTATTTTTCTTTCATCTGATCTCTTCTGTTTTACTAGAAGTTGAGATAGAGGGTACCCGCCCATTTTCTACGACATTTTTAAAGTTTTTTTACGTACTCATACTCAAATTAAAAGTCTAACTTTCGTACTATATTTCCTTAACAAAATTATCCTTTTCTTTAGAATTATTTGTCATACCTAATAGAAAGTTAATGTCAACTGAAAACAGTTGAATCTTCATTTTTTTACATCATTTTGATGTCTGAAACTCTAAACTCTCGAAATTAAATAAATCAAACTTTTTGTTCCTTCATTCTGCACAAGAAAAAAAAATCTATTTATCATCATCATGAACTCAGCTTGCAGCTAGCATAATTATCAATTCATGCACAAAGACACTCAAGTCGAAATAATCGAAAGCAGCGATATTTTCGTTCGATTATCTTAATTTAACATTAGGCACGAGTACCTCCTCTGGCTCACGAAAACCTCCGGCAGGAGGCAGAAAGTCGATTAACGGAGGAAAATATTGACCTCGTTAGCATAGCAAGGACCGTGCTATTAGCTACTCTTGTATTCTCAACAAGTATACAAAGGAACACTCAATGGATACGGCTTTTTTTCCTTTGTCAATACCGAAAGGCTTTTAAGTTTTACCACAAGAGCGGCTCAGCTCACGTCATTTCTCGTCATGAATTTACATCGATCTCACCAGCGCGTAGCCTTACTCTTTTGGAGTTGATAAATGTAAACCAAGCACATAAGTGTATTATACTCATATGTCTGTGACTTCTAGTATATTTTCAATTTAGTTTTAGTTTTGTTACGTTTGGTTTGATTTATTATTAATTATATTTTAGCTCTATGCTTTTTAAAACTAAAAGAGAAATATACAGACAGACATATAGATAAATATGTACATTGAGAAAGATAGATAGGTAGACGGATAGTGAGATAAACAGATAAATACATGGTTGTGTATTAAAGGAATCTCATTTCTTTCAGTATAGCAAGTTTTTCTTCTAGGCACACAAAATAAATTTTTTCCCCTAGCGTATACTGTCTTACTTTTCATAATATCTGCCATTCTATTTTGTGTTCTATATTTTTGCCTTCTGAGGCCCAAATGTGTTCACTAAGTGTGGTAGAAGCTTTTTAATGCTCTAGTTTGAAGGATCAATTATGTTATTTACACCTGGTCTTAAAATTGTTTTCTGTAAGTTCTACGTATGTTTTTTTTGTTTATTTGCTTCTGCCTCCATTCCTGTAGCTTTATAAACGATGCATTTAGCGAGGCAATGTCCACTCACTCAGTGGGAAGTTTTCTTTTTGTAGACCGTCGCACGGTAGGCAGTCGCACGTTGCTTCTATAGGTGTCTTTTCATTACGGTGTTGTTGTAATAATGTCTTGTAGTGGTTCCAAATTGTTTGATTGACGGTGGGCATAAATAAAGCTATACTGAAAAATAGAGGTTATTTAAACGTGCGCAAGGAAATTAGTGTTGTCGCAAATTGCGCACAAACGGATGATCTTGTTGGTGATCAAAATCCAGTCGGACATATTGGTAAATACTGACCAGCCAGCCATCAGTTTCTGATGAAGGAAGCTGCCCGAAACTTGTAAGTCATGGCAAGGCACTAAATTTAGGTAATAAAGACAATAATTACGCTACTAAAGTTCTAAAACCGAATGCCAAAGAATATTCCCACCACTTATAACTCCTCCTCACCATCATCCATGGTAGAATGAAAAACAACCTGAAGAGAACGGAAATAGCAATTGAGTTTCCAGGCCAAGAATGGAACAATTTTGGGTTTCAGTATTTTGGCCCCAAAACAAATGGAAGTGTATAGCTACCTATATTGGATGCTTTATAGACTATGCAAAGAGTTTGGCTATATGAAGCACTATGAAATGGTATAGACTCTTGCTAGGACGGGCATAGATGGGAGAGATATTGGAATCATCACAGAGCTATATTGGAATCAGAAGGCTGCTATTGGAGTTGACCAGGGGACTGTCTGGACCGGAGTTAGTTGTAAGGCAGTGATGTGTTTTTATCCCCGTACACACAGAGCATATCTTCCGGGAATCAAATCGCAAGAATGGTCTCAACATCAACGGCATAGACATCAATTAAATACGCTAAGTTGACGACACCACCTTGCTAGCCAACTGCAACGAAGACCTGCAGAAATCCGTTGATGTAATGGAGAGTACAAGTGAAATAAAAAGGGCTTGACACGAATGTGAAGAAAACGAAAACGATGGTCTTTAGTAAAAATGAAGACATTCAAGCTTAAAATCAAATTTGACAGAAAACAACTTGAACAAGTACAACACTTCAGTTATCTAAGCCAGGCAATTAGCAAGGCCGCAAATGTAGCAAAGAAATCGAGATTCGCATTGCACAAGCCATATCAATGTCCATCAAATTCATAATATTTTGATGTCAGAAGACAATCTCTATACATATTCATTACTCTTTTACGGCGACGAAACATGGACTCTTTATATACAATAAACCTAGGAACTTGAAGCCGGCAAGATATACGAGTAGATATCAAGGCGCTTGGCAAGAGTTTGCTACAAAATAGGAAGTTCTAAGAGGTCTTGGTGATGAGAGAGAACTGCCATCTTAAATAAGTTGTCATATTTCGACTACTTGCAAGACATGACAGCCTGAAGAAAAGGGTCCTCACAGGTAAAATGGATGGTAAAAAGAGGGGGTCAAAGAATGGACTGGCAACCAGCTCTATACGAACATCAAGCAAGCCCAGTGTTGTGTGACTTGGAGAAGCGTGGTAAGTTGAACCCAGAAGAAGAAGAAGAAGAAGAAGAAGAAGAAGAAGAAGAAGAAGAAGAAGAAGAAGAAGAAGAAGAAGAAGGTAGAGCACTCGATGAGTTCTGTTGTTGGGCCTGAAGCCCATGATAATAGATAGATATACAGATAGATCGATAGATAGATAGATAGATAGAAAGAAGGTAGTCCTTTATCTGTTTAGTTAGTTTGCTAGTCAGTATATTTTCATAACTACCAATGGTGCAGCCCTACTTCACTGTGGATATATGTGTACTGAAATGTAGCCACGGGAAGTGTAGGTAACGTCTTTTCTATATAAATGTAATCACTATCTTTCATTTGCAATGTATGGGTTTAAGAACCGCCTGAATTTTCAGCTTTCGTAAGTTTCATGTCCAAAACAAATACATGAATTGAAAAACTAAGCCCATTGTAATGAAAATGATATCAGTGTGTTGTAAAATTTTATACATAATCAAGTATTCATGTTTTATTATATTTTTTCTTACTTTCAAACTTTAAAAAATTGATAGCCTGTTGTTCTTGCGTTGTTCAAAGCGCTAAACAGAACAACCCTGATCTGAAAACGCCAATACATCTCTGAGGAGTATGTAAGAAACTTGCGGGATATTACCTCGGCTTTTTCCTTGAATTAAAAGGACACAGCGGAGCATCTCGATTTCCATGACGGTTACCACAGCAAATACCCAATACAATAGACATAAAACTTAACAACACAAGCACAAAAAAACCACACACGCAGACAAAGGAGCAGGTTCGAGAAAATGAACAAGAAATTAACGACCGATCATTTGAAACAGCTCAACCTTGAAATGTTCCTTGAACTGACTAATCAAGAGTGTGGCCTACGACAAAGTTCATATAAGTGGTGAACAGAAAAGAAGCTATTCTTCTTACACAACAATATTGCGGTAAATCTTAATGGTCTTACATTGTGAACAAAGAAGTCGATCATTCGGGTGGCCTCATTTGACAGCCTTGGCTGAACAAATCATTCAGTAATGTTTTAACCCACAGTTTAGGAAGCTAAAGAAATTGTGGCCATTCATCCTTTCAAGGCACTTAGAGCTTGGAGGGTCTGTAGAACTACCCTTTAGGGCATATCCGCACACTAACAAACCTGCACACACACACACACTAGCTGGTTCTCCTCTGACCATAGCTAGCTTAGCTGGAATATTGTCAATGCATGTACATAGAATTCTTAAAATGTGGGCTTCCATTTTCTCAGATCTGACACTTTAACCTCCAATATTTCAAAACAGCTAAGCTATTTGTGACTCTTTAACAAAGTTTAGAAAAGACAAAGTATTAATATCGCGTGATGCTTTGTGCGTCGACTCATTCTATTCAAAGTAGAGTTCGCAAAAAAAAAAAAAAAAAAGAAACGCATATGCATCAAAATTTCTGTCGAACATTTAAAATTGAATTCTTGTCTACCTTCAATCAAGTATCCTCTGTGGAAAGCCTGGCTTTATCTCATATGTGCTCTAACTCGGGAGAAAAAAATGAAAGCGATTTTAACTTATATTTTTGAGAAAAGTCGATATCTTTCACAGGACTAGATCAAGCACCTGCATGAAAATCTCTATAGGCAATGAATATTGTTCCATAAAACATAAGCAGGGCACTGGATAATTTTTGTATCGTTAAAATGTGACGCTTATCTAATTATCTGATAATGAATACGCTTACAACTGGATGTCTATGCGCATTGGTAAATAACTTCCGGCCGGTTTCGAAAGATTGCATGAGATAATAATATTCTATGCACATGTTTTATTTTGCTATACAATTCCGGGTTCAGAGGGATTTTGAAAAATTGTCAGATTCAGGCATTTATCAAAACAGAATTGAGTTATTTCTGCTGGCGCCAGCTCGCCTCATGTGTGCACAAGTAAACGTAATCGTGAGGCTGTTAGGACACGGCTCACGAAGTAAAAACTAAACTCTTTGGGATACATCGAAGTAAGTCCGAGGATCCAGTGGATGCAGGTGTCAAAGATAAAAATATGAATAGTAGAATAAATATGGCAATCTTCCAAATTGAGCTTGAAAGGCCAATGTAGGTACAAAAAAAACCAACAAAATTTTCAATTTTCTGATTTCTAAATAAGACCTGTATGCCCAGATTAAAATTAGAATAAACTCTTCAGTGTTTTTGGACGTTGACTTCCGGAGAAGTTCCGCTATTCTTGCTTTACCTCTACATGCAATATCATTCTCTAATGATTTAAGTCGTAGTTATTATTGGTAATAAATTTTAAAGAAGTTTTTGAAGTATTTGGATAGATTTCCCGTTTTTCAACGCATAATTTATCGTGAACCTTCAGCTTCTCTTCAGAATGTCTAAACAGTTTTAGGACATACCTACAAAGTAAATTTTTTACATTTCATGATTTTCACGAGAAAGTCTATGCTTTCAAACTGTTTCTCTAAGAGTGACATGCTAGTGTTTTCAATGTCACAATTTATATGTCATGATGTTATTTACAAAGTTGTATTGTCCAATAATATATTTACAGGCATCTGTTATTTATTTACTTCAGCTCAACATATAAAGAAATATTGTTGTCATAAGTCAAGGAAAATTATCAGAACATTTTGGATCAAGATTTAAGCTAAGTTTTTTCCATCAGGATAGTTGTGCTTCAATGAGTGTCTTGCAGAAAAAATGTGTTCTGCCCTTTTGGGAGTCCTTTCATACTTCTGAAGAGAGACAACAAACAGTAGCTGACCTCGTAAAGCAAGTCAACGAGTGATTATTCCCCCTTCAAAGCTCTGGCCGCTGTAGGTACGACTTTCCTTAATTACTTTAAGTTATAAATTTACTGTAAAACAAAGTAGAGTACTAACATGTAATATAGTAAGATGTTTGTGTGACGACCACCAGTGTTTATGGAGATTAAAGACAAATTTTTATCAAAAGGGCTATGATAAAGGACTCGGTGCAAAATCAGGAAAAACCAGCCAGGCTGCAATTTCCATTGAAAGTCATATTTGTCTCAGAGCCAAATGGACAAAGGTTCTGTGTGTCGTAGCTTTGGTGTGGCTTTGTCTTATTCTTGATGTCCAATTCACGAAAACTTCAAATCAAACACAATTATCTCAAGGTGAATGGTGAAATTTGAATTAAAATTAGCACAAATATTTCTTTAATAAGAACGTTTTCTCCTCAAAGTATTGGACATTCAAAGTCATGGTTAATTGTTAAGTAAGTGAATGATCGTATGGATGTCCAGTGATTTGGCTCAATTAATAATTTTTTTCTGGAAGTAGGAATTATCACAATGAAGGCAATCGTTTTTCATCAATAGTCGAGTATAAATAACTACAGACGATCAAAGTACTTGAACTTTAAGTAAAATAATTTTTGTTCTATGAGAAGTCACCTACAAATCGTACTTTTAAAAGTTATTACAACTTCAATATTACTTACTTTTATGATAGATTTTATCTTGCTTCTTCTGTAATAAGTCATTTAGAGTTAGTTAAGTTCCTCTATCTGAAATGTTGTCTTTGTAGGAGATATATTTTGTGCACTTGAACTTCCCCCAAGTTATCTGTACAACATTATCCATGGAAACTATAAATGAAACAACTCATAATGCTTAACTAATAAAATAAAATATCATTGGCGTTGTACGAAGTCATTTTTCCCTGTGCTTTCTATTCTTCTTGTGACCCGGTTTGATTAGATGATTATATAACTTTTTTGTTAGTATTGATTGAAAGTCAGATTTTTAAACAACAATTCCTTGTTTGACGATTCCACTTTATAAGCAAAACCCCTAATTTATGTATTTTCAACTCTGTTAATATTTAGCTTTTGAAAATATTGTGTATGTGTTTCGGTTATATCATAAGGGGAGATCTTTGGACAGAAAATAGAAAATTTGTTTGCACAGATTTTTAACTTTTTGTTCTCTTACAATAGAATGATGTAGGCTACTATAACCTTGTACAACAGCTCGCATTTAGCTGGTCGTTTAATATTATATAGATAGATGAATAAGAGTTCTCCAATATTTCACTTTAAACCCTAGTATTTAGCAGTTAATGCCATCAAATGACTCTACCTCGTGTTGTGCCCGATATTGTGTGACTATTGTTCAACTTTAAACCGGCCCTGTGGCATAGCGGTAAAACACTCATCAGATATCGAGAGGTCCGTGGTTCGATTCCCGGTCGAGTCAAACCAAGGACTTTAAAATTGGTATTAGCAGCTGATCTGCCTATATCTGGCGCTATGGATTTAGTGTTAAGTCAGGTCGGCCCGGTGTCATGATAATGTGATTAGGTGTGGTGTATGCAAGCGCTCCTTACATTACAGTGTGACAGCACGCTTTCAATTGTCCCCAGTGACGTCTCTGATATAACCTCGTAGTTGACTGGGACGTTAAAATTTAAACAACCAACCAACCCATCCCTGATTGCATCGTTGATAAATCACAAACGTTTACATTGGTTTTGTATGGACTCTTGCGTAAATTAAAAATTTTAAGCAACTAAACATCTTCAGAGAAGACAATGTGTCTCTCACATTCTGTTAATTTTTCTCGTGGTACAGAACTACAAGCCACCATCACTCGTCACTAACACAGTGTTCGATAGTTGCTCCTCCTATTAATGCCACAACATGCCACCCCCCACCCCCTTTCTCAGCCTTCCTGGTCTCGACTTTTATGGACCACCTCGCAAAGAGACAGCCCAGTGATTGTCGTGATATTCCTTATCA
The DNA here is from genome assembly GCA_019649035.1 of Elysia marginata. Lineage (NCBI taxonomy): Eukaryota > Metazoa > Mollusca > Gastropoda > Plakobranchidae > Elysia > Elysia marginata. Next base: position 82,070 of record BMAT01009906.1, on the reverse strand, counting down.
GTAACATCCCCGGTCTTCGTCTTTTCCTGCAGCCCATCAGTTCTGTACACATGAGGTCTGTTTTCTGACTTCCGAAGTCAAAAGCCACCATGTACACGTTTATCTTGCTAATCGTGACTATCAGCATCTTTTTGTCTCTTCTCTTCGCTTATAAGTTTAAAACGTTTGTTCTTTTTTATACCTGAAAATAGAGACCTCGTGTGCCGACGACGATAACATAAGATCTGAGAGCACCCATATGTAGCTTGGGTTTTACAGCAGACGATTGGATGACGGGGCCCCGCTAGCCCATCAGCCATCTTGGATTTCCTCCGCTATGGGCTTGGTCCTCCTGAGCGGGCACGTAGCGCATAAAATCTAATATTTGCTTACTTTAATGCTAAACCTGCATTCACCCTAACAATGACGTGACTCTAGAGATTGCTAGAATGTTAGGAGTAATATGTTACTTCAGTAACTCCTCCCTACCTCGAAAGATCACAGACCTGAAACAACAAGACACGTTTTACTTTTTTGTGAAATGACTACGGTAATTGCTCCTCGCCATACATAAAAAATGACTTTTGTTCTCTGTCCAGATAACAAAGTTCTCGCAACCATTACCAATAAGTAGGAATTTCAATTTTTTTATATTTTATATATCATGTATTTTTCTAAGCTTCAAAACAATAAACAATGTGTAGAATTATGACGGAGCAGTTTTTCACGTTAGCATAAAAGATATAGTCATTTTTCATTTACTAGACACTGTCAATACATATATATTATATACTATCGATGCTTATAACATCGGTGTACATGTGTTTTATAATGTTGCGTTTTCCTATCTATGGCTTTGAATTGGTTCATCCTGGTCTACCTTGTCATGGGCCTCTAATTTCACATCTCTGGTTATATAAACTTTGTAAGGCTGTTTGGCAGAAAAATAAAAATTCTGTTTCATGTACGAAAAAGGAAAAAAACAAAAATGGTGCATTGTCATATTTTAATGAATTCTTAATAGAACTATTCATCGACATCTCATTTTTTATTTTAATAAAAAAGCATATGTTCTTAAATATGAGGCACGTCCTTACTTGCGTCTCGTTTCTAATTGAAAAAATTTTTTGAATATTATCAGGGGATGGTTGCGTAAGATTATCTGAATGAACTCGTCAGACAGTCAGCACTTACATCGATAACCCCCGCTCACTCTTATAACCACGTAAAAAGGATCACTCCTTTATGTATAGCCAGAAACAGGATAAGTATGGGTTTGGGAATCTAATAATTTTGCGGGTGTGCGGGAGACACTGACAGCGAAGAAATGTTGAGTGGGTCAAGCATCTCAATGATGGTGAGAAAGGCCCAAATACATCAAGATATATACCTTACATATGAAAATAAGGTTAAATGCAAAAAAGCATTTACTTTATTGAAGCAGGTAGATTTTTTTACAATCTACTTCACAAGTCAACCGTGATGCAGGAGAAGAGAAGGAGTGGGTTCACCTAAAAGCGCAAAGGAACCTCGCAGACAAATTTGGCTTTTGTGTTACAGGGAATATCGTTGAGTCCTCCTTGACTCGGCCAGATCTCCATGCAGTGTTCTTTACCGCCCACGTTGTTTGGTCGTCCTCGCATCCAGGTCACGTGATCTGGGACTGGTTTCTTACTGTTGAAGTAAACGAATTGGCCCTCGTCCTTTATGTCGTTACCACCTAATGCAAAATGGTCTGAGCCACCAAGTCTCTTGGCGAAATCGAAAGTGTATTGGTTCTCGTCGTTGTCATCGATTTCCAGTAGATAACCACCCGCGGCTTGACAGGCGGCATTTGCACTTTGGAGATTAAACATCGTTTCCGTCTTGCTGGCCAAATACACACGACCTTCATAGACATCCGACACGTCAAACTTGGTCAGATCAATTGCTAGAAGAGTAGAGTGAATCCTTGTTCTCGTGTTAATAGCTTCTAGCTGCGCCTCGAGCCCATCGAGTTTTTCCTTCAAAGTATGAATTTCCTCCAGTGTTTTACCGCTTGTGTTGGCTGAGGTTGCGAATTGGGAGGACATTTTCAAGAGCTCCGACTTGAGATTCTCGTTGTTTTGACAACATCCTTCAGAGGCCACCTCTAGTTTTACAACAGTAGATCACGACTCTGCCTGTCCATCTCTGTCTATCCCGTTCGCCACACACGTGTAAGAGTTGTGGTAGAGATTGGTTGGGGAATTCCAAGATAACATCAAAAATGGAGATCGCCCTGGCACAGATTCTCCCCTCACCAAAACATCGGACTCGTCTAGATCATCAGCCTGAAAATAGGCAATCAATAAAAAAATCGAGGTAATTGTGCTAGTGATATAGTATTAAATCAACAAAAATTAGGAAAAATAGTTTGCCGTACAAAAGCCCACAGCAATGTTGGGTTTGTTTTTTTTAACACGTTATCAATATAGCAATGTTTCACTTATTCTTCTACAGACAAGTTTTGTTGGGTTTTTTTTCTATATATTGTTCTTCCAGTCTGTTTTCAAATAGTACAAAGATTTGCCCTAAATGAAAAGTTGTTTAATATAATTTAAGAATAGTGTTCACATCTCTTGCAAATTCGTCTGACCCACCTGTTTTTATAACCACTAGCCAGAACAAAAATATTCTCGATTAGAGTAAAACAAGTTCACGAATACTAACAAGGTCACTATAGCCCGAGATACGACGCAATTTTTTTCGGCAAATGGGGACGTTTGATCAGTCTATTAGGGACTGGAAAAAGGGATGTGCCTCCTCGCGGCTCATTGGAGCGAAGAGAATAGCAAAACTGATATGATCTCTTAGGACTTCTTTTTCATGAGGTGATGTATCTCCAACTTTTAATTTAGCATTGGCGTCTTTTTAATCTTATTAATCAACCGGGTCATTTCACATAAACAAAAGGCAAAGGGAAAAAAGAATAATGTTGATAAGTGTATAGATTGTAATACGTCATATCCACAATAATAATAAACCATTTTCCAGCCCAAAACTAGAAAGTAGTTCGAAAATGGTAAAAGGACATACGTTTGTAATAGATATTGAAAGTCTTGAAGATTGAGCTTAGTTTTGTGTTTTTATGGGTTCTTATAGATATAGACTTAGTACATGTAGACTGATATTAAGCTCTGTATATTGGGAAGCATAAGAATGCAAAACAGAGCCTTATTTATCAGCAAAGAATACAAGCAAGAGGATGTCCCGAGGTGTTTCCAATGTTATTTTGTATTTATCTATTACATGTAATTACCTTTTTCGTTTCTCTTATGTGGCCCTGATGTTGCAACAGCCGATTTATGAAACATTTTTTTCGTTATATATAACTTTCTTCGGATACTACCAAAATGACCACGATGTCATTTAAATTGATGGGTTTCCATTGAAAAAAGTCAACTGTTAAACTATTCACTTTCAAGTCATTGGCCAATTTAAAAAAAATTTTAAACCACTAAAATATGTACCAATGTTGGGTTGTTGGACCACATATCCACAAACGCCAGCTGGTCCGACTCGCCTTTTCTTCCGTAGGGCTTTGATCCCAAGACAGCAAGAGAGGCAATGGTTTTTAGTCTAGTCAGGCTGGGATCAACAGTCATCACCAGGAAACCAGAAGACTGGGTGCCTGGTCTAGGTTTGTGGGAGACGTCTAATGTGACTGCAGAAGAATGGCCTGGATTGAAGAAGAAAAAAACATTAGTGGTAAATTAGCTGTTTCGGGGCATTTGAAAGTAGGGTACCTTTATGAGCTTAAAGAATCACGGGTAATTTTAAAAAAATTAAAACAGCAAAAGGGGTGAGCTATCGAAGCTGGGTTCAACCATGAAGTCTTTAATCGGAAATAGCTACTAACAAGTACCTGCTGTCATATTCAGGCTCGCCACTACAATCACCACGACGGCAGCCAGAAGTGTCACTGGAAAAATCATAATCTGTGGAAATACATAGAGAAAATTAATAATAAGGGCATTCGATTCGTTCCAAGTAAAAAAGAAAGACACAGCTCATCATAGACTTAGACGAAGAGATGATGCTGGGAAAACTCTCTTAGAAGCAACAATATTATTTTGAATTTCATAATCACAGAGTACAAAAACGTGACACAATAAGGGACAGCTACAAGAGAGGTGCAAAAGACTTGAAACCTATCTCAATAGAAAACCCTGTGTTTTAGAGAACACCCAAAGACACTTAAGGTCCTGGAAAAGCGGTATCAAAGAACGACAGAAACTATAAAATCTATGGCAAGAACGAGATGACTTACTCCAAGAACAAAATCCACATCTTTAAGAATTTCATCACTTTTGACAACGCGTTTGAAGTTTCGGTCTTGACAACAATTCCATCTGAAGACAATCCCTATGAGACTATAATAAGCCAGAAACGACCAGAAAGACTGAGAAACAGGCCACGATGGTTGCAAGATTGTGTGGTTTAATCACTTAGACTGAATGGAGTATAAAATTTCATGTAGAGTCCGACAGTAACCAATATTTGTTTTATACCGAATTACGTGTTTAAAGTTTTGATGCTGATTTAAGTTTAACTCAAGTGACACTTAAAAGTACACTTTTCATTTCTTTTAAATGTGTAAATTTAACTTTTAAAAGTTATAAAAACTGATTATGTTTACTTTTTTAAACTGTAAGAATCTAGTTCTACTATGGCCTTTCCCTTTTGGTTAAGTCTAAAACATTTTGTTCTGCTATAAATATATGTAGGTCCTATTTTCATTCCGCTCAAACAAAAGGGAGTGTTATTGTTAATGTAAATTACATCAATCCTTTGAGATCATTATTCCTAAATATGATTACAAAGTAACAATAATGTTCATGGATACGCACTTCACAAAATGTATCTCAAGATGTTTCTTCCTACTTCCTGTTTACCTTGTATGGCCGACTCGAAAATTAGTTAGATTAAAACGTCTCTGATCTTATAATATCCTCCTGTGGTCATTTTATTAGGGAGCAAACAGATGAAAAACAAATTTAAAAAGGTGAAAACAACATGGTAATTTTCCAGGTCAATCATAAGAACATCCAGTTACTGCGACGCTTTATGAGTTACTTCCGTTTTAACCAGGAAGATACTTGAAGTTGAACTGTTACTGCAATCATCTCTGAAAAAACTTTTTGAAGAGTTCACTCAAAGGCAAAAATAAGGGTTTTCCTACATGGCTGTGAATACGAAGCAGTTCTCACAAAAAGCGAAAAAAAAAGAACAAAAAAGATCAAGTACGAGAACAAGAAAACAAAGGAGTACAATCATGAAGCAACAGTAACGTTGAAACAATTCAGCAACTAAAATAAAAATAACAAAAGCAAGAGATCAGTAGAAAGCAGAAGACAGGAAAGGCACAAAATCATAACTGTAAATAAATTTTGTAATGAAAAACTCACCTTTCTTACTGTCGATGAATGCAAGATACAATTGAAACTCTTTCTGAATTTACACTATATTCTCGAATCACAAGAGTTCAAAAGCAAACAGTTACTGTATGTTGAATGAATGAGTGCAGCAGCTGATGTATGTGTTATAAGCTGGACACATCCTGGTCGTTGGGCCGGATCTTTGTGCTAGGCTATCAACAAAGAGGAAAGTACTTGAACTCCTCGGAGAGTTTTAGGAAAATAAGGAGAAAAAAAGAAGAAGAAAATGCAAATGATAAAGTGGTGGAAGAAGGTTTCTTGGTGTGGGATGGTAGAGTGGGAAGAGATGGGAACAAGAACTCAGAAAAAAGTACTAAAAAAGAGAGAAAAATATATGACCTACAGAGAAAAGCGATAGCAAATACCTGTATAGGTATACAGGATCTGGAAATTTAAGGGGTTTTGTACAAGCTGGAAGCATTGCATGTTTTATCTGACTATTAAGTCAACAGTGCTCTCCGACCAACAGCAAACTGGCCAAAACGGAGAGTTCTTACCAAACAATGTGATAAGGGACTCGGCTATTGGTGCTTGCATATCCAAGTTCTCCCAGATCGTTTTCTTTTGTTTTCAGATTTTTTACATTACCACCCAAAACAGAAATCTTAAACTTTTCAAATAAATTAACATTAGATTAATATTGGCCTAAAGTCATTCTCAATAAAAAAATTTGTGATTTTGAAAGTAAATTTGAAAAAAGTGTGTGTATGGGGGAGGAGGGGTTAAATTAGATATATATTAACAGCTCTTATTTCTATTTGCAACCAAAAACTGTGAAGCCTATAAAAAGGGGAGGAGGCAGCTAACCTAAAAAAATTATCATATTATTCAACAACTGCAACTGAAAAGTGTTGTTTTTTATCTGAAGTCTTTTATAGAAAAAAAACAACAACAAAAGGGAACTAGAAGCTCTAGTTTTACTGTTATGATATAAGCCCACACTTAAACTAATCAGGCTCATCCGATATATTTTTTTGTTTGTTTTAAATTGACTTTGACACTCGGCTACTCACTGGAATAACACATAACTCTACACAACTATATAATACATTGCAAGGCGCAACGACTTACTTTAAATTTTTTTTACACACAAGGCCACTGAGCTAAGTCTGTTGGATTAATTAGACCTGACTCTGAGAGATGTTGAGCGAGAATCGCTAAACGTATTTTGTATCTTGGTTTCCTCTTGTTTGTCTTTGCTTTTGTCCATTGAATTGTTGTTCGTCTGCTGTTTTAAAGGCCTAATACATAGTTTTACTATAATTTACGATATTTAATACTGCCAAATACATATTGAGCTAGCATTAATATTGAAGGCAAAATTCGATGAGACTTCATGGAGAAGAAAACAAAATGTTGTATAACTCGGGATTACTACAAAAACCAACACCATTGTTTATTGCTCTGATAAAATTGCATGTAGTTAAAATGACAAAGGCACATGTTTGTATGATCTAATCAAATTCGATCTTAGATGCGGGTTCGATACAGGTTTATTTTTAGAATCCTTTTGGTATAAGGTTTGGTAGACTTGTATGAACAATGGTGTGTTCGTGAAATAACTAACCGAAGACTGCCAAAGCTTTCCAAGGCTATCAAGATCAGACCTGCCCTTATAGTTAAAATTATAATTATCCTTATTCAGTCTTGCGTGATAGATTCTGTCATGGTTTGATTCAGTTATTCACTCATAGATCTTCACATGAAGGGGATTTTGGACTCCTGGTGTACTTTATTCAGACGCTATTATTATAAATGTCATTATTTCTCAGTATTGTTGTGCTGGCATTGTCGGGTACACTGATTCGGTGGGCTTTTGTCAATGCCTAGCCTTTGTCAGGACGCCTCTAAGATCTAGATAATAAAAACATGTGATCCTGTGAATCGATTAGTATATTATAGGCTAATGTGGCAATACATTATTCAAAACATTAGGAAAAACAAGAGAGCAAGACAAAAATAACACACAATAAATCAGCTGGATTGGTCAAATTTGAAGAAGTTTAAAATAATGTGCCCTCTCAGATTAAGGTGACAGCAAATATGTCAAATAAACGTAGTGCTTTTGCGATTGGGCTTCACAGGCCTGAAATATCCCTAAAAGCTCCCAGTCTGACTCTTCGCACCAATGCTAAACGTTTTGTCTCGATATATTGAGAGCCAATAGATTATGAATCACCTATCGCCGAAATAATACTTTCTGTTAAAAAGCAAAGCAAAGAGGATATTTTCGCTTTTCTTTTGTTTAGGGCCGATTATTTTAAAGAAAATCAAGAAAGAGGAGAGTTATAAGGTAGTGGGAAAGGAAAAAAGGTTATAACTTTATAAAAAAAAAACTTTATAAACTTTATAATACAAAGGAAAAGATAGAAAAGACAGCTAGAAGATTAAGAGTCACGTAGGTGCAATGATAACTAAATAAATTACCATGAGATCATCAGCAAACAAATCCTCAACAAAGTACTGCAATGCATTGGGTAAAGCCAATAACTGAGTTATACTGAGGAAGAGAGAGAGAGAGAGAGAGAGAGAGAGAGAGATATATATAGATAGATAGAGAGAGAGAGAGAGAGAGAGAGAGAGAGAGAGAGAGAGAGATAAAGGGGGGGGGGGNGAAGAGGAAACTAGTGTGAAGATCAAGCGAGACCGGCACAAAGACAGAAGTCAGACAAAAGAATACACACTATTGGACAGGAAGTCAGGCATTCAAGAATGCACTGAGGGTAAAACAAAAACAGTACCCTGCTCTTAAAAGCGTGTACGTCCCGTGGAGTTCATTAATTAAAAGAGAGCTTTACCACTGTCACGACACCCAGACAGTGGTTTTAAATGAAGGCCGCTCTGCGTCTTTACTGTCTAATAGAAATTTTGCGTTACCAAATGGTCCTTGATACGATCTGATTCATCAAGGTTAGTTCTATACTTTTTAGTTTCACATTTGTCGTCATTTTAGTTAGATCTTAAGATCCATAGTAAATTAATACGAATGCTTGCTTTAAATTGTTTACTTTCAAAAACTTCTTTTAAATTGGCTGTAAAAAAATCGCGTGGGGGAGAGTATTATACAGTTATATGTATAAATTTACCTTATTCCAGCTTAATTTGTGTGACTAGCGCCATTGTTATTGTTAAAAAGCAATATTTTGTGTCAGAATGATTTAATGTCTCTTATAGAGATAAGATTTTATAATGTCATAGGGAATTACATTGTGTGAGGCTTGCAGACCCATCTAACATTATTATTTTTATCGATAAAATTGTTGATTGGTTTTTTTTTCTTTTTTTTTCCTTTGACGTTATCTGGTTTTTTTATTTACTTTACATAATACCATCAGTTTTCTCTAACAATGGTATGAAATTGATTTATCAAGCAAATTTGCTTTATTTTAAACTCAATCAGATCCAGTAAGGAATCTGCGTATTCAATTGCTAAATTGTTTTAAAATTAAGCATTTTTTGACTACTTGTTCCCTTTAGGATATATATATATATATACTGTAACGTCATCTACTTGGTCCAGCCTGTGAAATCCAATGGCGAAGAGGCTTTCAAGCTTAAGCCAGGTCCTAGACAGGGGAAAGCTCCTGAGAATTGACCACAGTGATGTATACCTCACCAACGAGAGATTGGACGAGGAGCTCAACTTTGACCTCGGTAAGTTCTCCCTTGTCACTTTTTTTTATCATCATTACCTTCCCCTTCATCGTCAGAAATGTTGTCTTTACGAATTTCCTCGTTCTTCTCGTTCTTGTCCTTCACTTTGTTAATGTTGTCGTTGTTATTTTTGTTGATGTTTTTCTTCTTTCTCTTGTTCTCTTCCTCCTCCTTCTTTTTCTTCTTCTTCTTGTTCTTGTCCTTGTTCTTGTTCTTCTTCTTGTACTTGTCCTTGTTCTTGCTCTTGTTCTTGTTCTTGTCCTTGTTCTTGTTGTTTTTCTTCTTGTTCCTCTTCTTGTTCTTCGTCTTATTATTGTTCTTTTTGTTATTGTTCTTTT
>BMAT01009905.1:3600-14635 GCA_019649035.1 Elysia marginata | reverse complement strand
TCTCACACACACACACACACACTCTCTCTCTCTCTCTCTTTCGCTCTAATCATCTCCTCTTGGTATCTCTCTTCTCTTTGTATCTTACTGAATCCCAGAATATAATTGTGATTTAACAAATAACAAAGTCACAATAACACAAGACTGAACTTAAAATTTTCGGCCCAATTTGGACTGGGTATGGGGAAGTGCTTCTTCGCGACTCTGTGGACCGGAGGGTTTTGTAATGTTGTATTAACTTCACTTACACTGTTACAGCATGCTTACCTATTAAAAAGTAAAATATTAGTCAAAGAGGTCTAACTAAATATTTGCTATGAGTCGTAAGTATTACTTATTTTTCTATGTATCGCATCATACAGCATGAACTAACAAATTAAGTATCTAATCATCTAATAAGCTGGGTCACAAAAAGAATAAAAAGCACAGGGAAAAAATTGTCTCTCATTCTATCCAAATAAGTCTTAAGTCGCAAAGCCTAGTTTTGAGATGGAGGCTTCCAAACTTTAATGGGTGTGTTTGATTTTAACTCGTATGGCTGCCAATGCCTCTACACATTTATAGTTGTCTAGCTTTCAAACGCAATTTTCACCCCTTTCTAAAATTTCACAAGTCCTTGCCCTGCCGACTTCAACCTGCTATAATTTCACACGTAAGCACGATAAAGTTTTCTGTTTGTTGTATTCATAAATAGAGAAAATGATACACCGAATGAAGAGAGAGGAAGGAAGAAAAAGACAGAGAGAGTGAGAAAAGGGAGAGAGAGAGAGAGACAGACAGAAAAAGAGAGAGAAAGAGAGAGAGAGAGGAGCTCGTGCGTGGGTGTCTGAGAGAGACATAATAATTCTTTTCTTTCATGCATGTCCTATATATATACGAGCATATATCTTTTTTGGTAGCCGTTTCACTCTTTTGTAAAGGGCTTTTTAACCACTGCATTGATTCACATGCGGCTTTCTATACAAAAAAAAAAGACTTTGAATGTGCGGGAGTGCGCGTAAGAAATAAAATTTTAAACTTTCACTATAACTTCTTCGTACAAAGCAAATCAAAATTTTGCTTTGTTTCGCCAGGTATATCTTTTTAAACAGTCGATTTTACCTTTTTCAGATCGAAAGCAAAAGCCAATGAAAAAAAAAAACTCACCAGCCACAAAGATGTTCAGTCTCCTAGTTTTTAAGTTCAGTGCGAAGGATATAAGATACTTCTTGATTTAGTGTGAATATTAGAGTGTTGTTCTTCTTCTGGAATAACAGCTTGGCCTACTTTTCATTGCAATAGTTTCGAAGAAGTAAAAATCAAAACATCGTGGAATTTAGATCTGCTTAGAACTAGATCTAGATCTAGACTCTAGGCTTGGTCTTCTTCTTGCTTAACATACCGCCTTTTCACTTCTTTCTAACTGCACTGAAAATGAAATGGCTATGTATAGTACGTTACTCAGTGGAAAAATTCATTGAAATTTGCTCCTATTTAAATTTTTTCTTTCTGGAAAAAAATATACAATAACACTTCTGAGTTTAGATTTGAATAGAAGGTATGTCATGCTTCATGTAAAAGTAAAGTTGATCTAGGCCTAGACTCTATTATTTAAATATATTTTTCCAATTCTAGGCAGTTCAAGGTAGGCAATAAAAAACTGAAAACGCTTTTCTGCATTATATGGACATTCTGTCTTAGTCAATGAAATCATTACAGCTAGAGCTAGAGCAAAGAATCGTCGAATTCAAATCAAATTCATTTGAGGAAGAAAAATATACAAACTCAGGAAGTAATAGACGCAGTGGAGTAGCTAACTAAAGCATTCCTTTACAATATGAATTCATTAAGATCTGAGTGCTACATCGGGGAAGTGAGCACACAATGTTCACACTGTCTTTACTAATGAGCCGAGCGATTTATCCAGTGGCAACGCCAAAGTGGATCTGCAGCCCTATAAAAAAAACCCGCCTGAATTAGAATCTCTTCTCTACGGAGATTCTGCACTTTCCACCCATTTCCTGGACAATAATAAGAGTTTACAACAGTTGTTTTCAGTTGACGTCAATGGGATACAGGGATGCTAATCTAAATGGATGGACAGGTACATCATCGAATTGGTTCTCTCCTTGTAACTTCTCAAAATCAGCATTCGTTCCTACAAGTCTACTTCATGGACAGTGGAGAAGCGGTACAACGAAGAAAGAGGCTATCTCAAGGACTGGAGTATGATAATCTCGCAGATGTGCAGGATATTCTATATCAACTCAAGCGATACATTAAAGTTAGTGAGTTGAGGTTTGCATGTGCATTTTCCCGCAACTGTTTTTGTCATAGTAATCACTGAGAATGCTAGGCCCTCTGGAGAACACGAAAGAAGATACAATGTGCCAACCTCAAATGACCCTGTGGGACATAGATACATTGTTTTGCACACAAGAGGCAATGACTCCAATGAGTGCAGACGCATATTATTTACGTCTGACACAGATAGCTGGAGCCTTCAATTAACACTTTCAAGCAGACATAAGATTTACACTATGGCTTTCATTTCTTGATTGGGCGTGACAACTACATACTTTTGACCAGAAAATTACTTCAACAGTTCGTTGTGGACGCGTTTACTAAAATTAAAAGTGGTCGTCTTCGGTACTTACAAACCAGCAGGGTAAGCTGAGGGCTGACTCTTATGGTGAATTTAGAGATGCCATATCACACCAGGACAATGCAGACCCCCGAAATCTCGGCCAGAGAGTCATTTTGCCTTCGTCCTACGCTGGACGTCTCCACTATATGTTTCAAAAGATAATTATATCCCGCCTATCTCTTCTCTCTTTAACCCATATCACATTTGCATAATACATTTTCCTGTGCGAAGAACGGGTACTCAGCTTGAATTCTATAATAATGTACTATACTTTACAATGTTAAAATTCTGTCAGCCTGACTGAGCATGGCTTATTTTCAAAACATGCACTTATAAATCTTTGTATTGACTGAAAAAAAAGCTGAATTAAAATGAATTTCATACCTTTAAAATCTTTCAATCATTTGAATGCGCAGTGGCTGCCTCCACTATTTATTCATAACTCTATGTAAGGGAATAAGTGTTAGAACGTATGAATAATGCTTTGCTTTTGGCATTACATAATATAATTTTACCTGAGACTCATCCGCCCTACTCAGGCGAGTACAATAGACTTCTTATACCGCTAACTGCTCAGGTTTGAATTTACCAGTATAATTGGTAGGCTTTAATGCCTATTGTCGGGTAATCACTACACACATTTCAGGCAGTTTGTCTCGCTATGTTGAAAGGGCTTTTTCGGAGTCATTTAAACTTGAGACCAGGTACCTCCCATGTATATTTCAGTCAGTTACTTATATTTTTTTACTATGGCCTACAGCGGCACAACAGCATTATATGAGCAATCTCATTTTATGTGTTTTCATTGGCCTAAAAAAGGCACACGCTCAAAACAATGTTTCAGGTTTTCTGATAGGCACGATAATCAATTTATACAGAGCGCGAAAGCAAACATTCCCGCGACATTTTAGCAGTTTAGCCATTCAAATAGAGCAAGAACACGAACGCGGAAATTTTACTTTACTTCTCCCTTGACCGGACCGAGTGTGTAGTCACTGACCTCAATCTCCTTCGTGCCTGACCTTTGTAAACCGCTGCCTTCCATCTTTTTTCGTGCTGGATCAGTTCGACGTCTATGCCCTCCATCTCCTTCGCGCCGGTTCAGTTTGGCATCGCTCCCTCGGTCTCCGTCGTGCCGGATCAATTTGACATCGCTGCCCTGACTCTCCTTTGTGCTGGATCAGTTCGACGCCTATGCTCTCCATCTCCTTCGTGCTGGGTCAGTTTGACATCGCTCCCTTCGTCTTCATTATGCCGGATCAATTTTACATCGCTCCCTTCGTCTTAGTTATGCCTGATCAGTTTGAAACCGCTGCTCTTCCTCTCGTTTGTGCTGGATCAGTTCGACGTCAATGGCTTTCATCTCCATCGTGCTGTATCAGGTTGACATCGCTGCCCTTCATCTCCATCGTGCCGCATCAGTTTGAAGTCGATGTCCTTCATCTCCATCGTCCTGTATCAGTTTCAAGTCGATGCCCTTCATCTCCACCGTGCTTTAATATCAGGTTGACGTCGCTGCCCTTCATCTCTGCCGTGTATCAGGTTGACGTCGCTGCCCTTTATCTCTGCCGTGCTGTATCAGGTTGACGTCGTTGCCCTTCATCTCCATCGTGCTGTATCAGGTTGACGTGGCTACCCTTCATACCCATCGTGCTGTATCCGTTTGACGTGGCTGCTCTTCATCTCCATCGTGCTGTATCAGATTGACGTGGCTGCCCTTCATCTCCATCGTGCTGTATCCGTTTGACGTGGCTGCCCTTCATCTCTATCGTGCTGTATCAGATTGACGTCGCTGCCCGCTGTCTCCCTTTTCTCTGATCAGTGCGAGATCGCTGCTATCTGCTTGACTTTTGATCGGTGTGATGTCGCTGCTCTTTGTCTCCGACGTGCAACCCTCATTGCCTTCTGCGTGCCATGGCCAACGCACTTGGTCTGTCTAGCTTTAATGATCAAATTTTTGTGTGAATGAAGGGCTTGTACCGTTAAAGGCAATGTCTAAAGATGTTTGCTCGCACACCCTGGACTTTGGGTTTGGAACCCCCTCGTGGCTGGACTTATGTACTGAATTTAAACATGGCGCGTCTCTTTTTGATTAATTCAAAACATTTTGAATAGACAGTATTTTTTCATAGGCAGCACTACTACTTATGAACCAGCCTTCTACGAACATAGAATTGAATTCTTATTACAGCGACTGATAGTTACGTCTGTATCCAAAACTGATGGTTAGAGCAAAAAAGAAAACAAACACCTTAAAGATTTTTGTTACCAATACAGTCATTTTGATCTCATTCTAGATGAAATCTTTAAGATTATGTAGAGAATAATTTTAGCTCAAAACTATGGAGATTAACGTCTGCATATAGTTTTAGGTTTCAGTACAGATGTAAACTGTACCTGGATCTGGCTTTTGAACCTAGATCTAGATTGTTTAGATCTAAAAGACTGTAGAGAAAATTCAGAACTTTTCATATAAATGGCCCTTTCTTACATAAGACAATTTTTCCAAATATTCATACAGATATGAGAATCAGTCCAGATGTAACCTAGAAACTAGATCTAGCTCTAGCACTTCGTTCTATACCTTTTAATCCTGCTTTTTGTTTTTGTTTTTCAGAAACATTTTTTTTTATAATTTCAATGCACCTGAATAATCAAAATCGTTCGGTGCATCGGCTAAAATATAAATAATATCTAACGGAAATAGCTTTTTTTTTTTTTTTTGATTCAGCACACGTTAAGGCTTTAAATAGGGTTTGAAAAGATATTTTTTTACGAAATGTGCAGATTATTATGGAACCTAAAATTATACTCATGCAAATCTTTATACGCTCTTTTCTTTAAAACATCATTTTTTTTTCAAACGCTGGGTTTTCTCGCACCCAAGTACAAAATGATTACAGTAAAGATTTAAAGTTCTATAACAATCAAAGTAAGCTAAGGCTTGATTTGGCAGGCTTTACTTTAAGCTGAAATTTTGCCTTTTCACTTGGCATTTAGCGTGGTGTTTGTTGTTTTTTTTGTGTGTGTTTTTTTTAGGGGGGGGGGTTGGCTTGAGGGGTTAGGGGGTTATATTTATTAATTTCGCTTTGTTTCTCCCTCTTCCTTGTGCATTCCCTTCAGCTTTACGTACCGCGCCGGTACATTCTCATCACATGAATGAATAAAATGTACTATTTTGCTATATGAGGCTGTGAAAAAAGGTCGTTTTGCATAAAAGACAACTTTTGGTGCAGAAATATTTTACTCTGTCAACATTTCATATTTGTTTTGAACAGGTCTTATTTAGTTCTAATATGACTAGCAAAAACCAGTGGATTTATTGATGTTAAAACCAAAGCATTATAAACTCAAGACTAGCATTATCAGTGCAAAGCGACTACTTGAAATTCATGTCAGAATCAACCGTGACTCAAAAAGTGTGACTTTTTTTATGTCAGAATCACTCGCGACATAATGGGTGTTATGGTCCAAATGTTGTTTTCAGCCTATTACACAATTTAAATAAGATTATTCGACACAGTTTTAGTTCAACAACATTTTATTTAACCTTAAAGCCTGACATGACATCACTCTTTACACGCCACACGACCTTTTGTCACAGGCACATATACATGTACTTATATAGTCTTAGACTTTTAATGTACCATATTGATTTTATAGATTTTATTTCATCATAAAAATTATTACTTTTGTCCTTCTCGTTGTTGATGTGTAATCCCGGTTTGCATTCTATTGTTTATTATTGTACCACTAATTGAAGATGTGATTTTAATTTTTTTTGCTCGAACACGCAGGTTTTTGTAACTTATAATATATTGTGTAATGCGTATTCAAAGAAAAGAATTAAATCGTTAAAGTCATTTCATTTACTCACACGCTACTTTTTCAGAATATTGATTATATAATTACAGTTTCCTGTCTTACAGTCCTAACTCAGTGAAAAATCTCACCTACGCCCTTACAGCCTACTGCAGTGGGGTGTGAAAATCTCGTGTTGGAACTGCGAAGGTACTAACAATATTCACACCTCTGGAGCTTATGATTCAGGGTAATTACTGCTGGGCACCCCGCAAACCCTAGTTTGTGAAGATCAATCCATTCAATGGGATTCGAATCGAATACCGCACTCCACCGACCCAGCCCACACCTTTACTGTCGTCCCACAACGTTCCTTGCCATACGTGCGTAAATAAAACCTCAAGGCCTGGCGATAAAACTCCTCTGTAGAATCTGTCCCACAGTGGGAGAGAGAGAGAGAGAGAGAGAGAGAGAGAGAGTCAAGTGGGTGGACCTACTCCTACCCACTACCCACCCGCTTAGGTTGATTGTGTGTTTGCCTCTCCAAAATCAATAGCCGATAGTTCGACTATTGGAACTGCCTCTCTCAGTTCCAATCATCGCTCATTGTTATACAGGTGACGTAGCTGTTTATCGTCTACAGTTCAGTGAATGACTGTATGTTTCACTGTACACGAAATAGAAGTGTTTATGAAATATGATAAAATATTATGACCTGGTAGATTTTGTCGATGTTTTTTTTTTTTTTGCTTTTGACTTCAAGCTTAACCTCCTCACCCGCGGCGACCACACCTCCTTAAACACACACAAATTTTGATTAGTTAGCTCACTTCATTTCTTTTCTCTAATTATTATGTTTTGTTTCATGATAAGCAGATAGGGTGATTTCTTTATTTTGTTTCTTAAAGCATTATTCCGTTTTTTTATACTTTTTACTTGGTTGGCATGGAATAAAACTTTTTTCCATATATTTGCTTACCACACAGGGGTATCGTGGGAACGCGCGAATTAGAGATAAGCTGCAATGTTTAAATACAAAAAGCAGTCGTCTACGAAGTTCGCTCACTGCGCAGAGAAATTTGACTCTGCTTCAGGAAGAAATTTTACATCTTAGCATAAATTTTTTTTAGAAAATAACGAGCTCTTGCCTGGTCTCTCTCTCTCTCTCTCTCTCTCTCTCTCTCTCTCTCTCTCTCTCTCTCTCCACACCTCTCTCTCTACATCTCTCTCTATCTCTACCTGTGAGGGCCTTCTTCTAAATATCTGTGTCTGTTTATCTATGAGTAGATCTGTTTCTCTTCCTATCTATCTACCTATCTGTCTGTCTATCCGTTTGTTTGTCTCCTTTCTCTTGTGCCCGAGCTGACACACAGCCCCTCCCTTTCCCCTAATGGTTCCGGCTCCACCTTCAGCTACGTTGTGTCTTGACTTGCTTGCCTGGGACTTTATGCGTTTATTCAGGGTTGACGCGTCCACGGAAGTGAAGTGCAAACTCCAGGACCGAGGACCTCAGTTCCAGTACCTGTTACAAGTAGGCCTACCTGATTCAGTGCTTCAAGTAAGCCAGAGATACTGTAAGCCAAGTGTCGGGAGTTAACTGCGCTTCCACAGAGGCCGTTTACAGTCGTGGTTTTTATTCTCACCCTTTGTTCTCGGATTAACGAATTAACGGATTTATAAAATTCCGCCCTAGGGGCAAGGTAAGTCCATTGGCAGTTTGCTAATCGTTTTAAACACCTAGCTAGTCAAACTGCATTGTTTACGCTTTGAAATAAAATGTTCAGGCTTTTAGGCAGCTCTGCAAATCACCCAGGTGGATGGCATCGGGTTTACAGTGCGTTTAAATAAAAAAAAATCTAATTGGAAATATTTCCAGAACAATGGTTAAACTTATTAAATGCAGCTAATATTATAACAAAATACAAGCAACACTAAGGGATTCAGGTACAGCAAAATAATGCTGCCGTTTATGTGGACACCTGGTTTGCTCCTGATTCAAACCGGGGGTCAGATGATTGTTTATATTGTAGTGATATCCGTCTCAATCCCACTATTTTACAAATACCAGCTAGCAAAAATGCTGATCAGCTACCGTGGATTTTTTTTTGTTTGGCAACTATCAGTGCTATAACCCAGTCTGTACTAGTGGCCTATCTCAGAGTGAAAATAAACAAAATAATTATTGACCCTTCTGTGATAATTTTAGACACACTATTTCGTCCTATTGCACGCATCGAAAAACTTGGTCATTTTCTGTTATTTTTTGTAATAACATTCTATTGCTCCAAAATTGGCAATACATGTACAGTGTATTTAGACAAAATGCCCACATAGGTAACATACCCTGTGTTCGGGGTTAGTGGAGTCGGGAAATGGGTTATTATAAACTAAAGGTATTTATCATTAAAACAACACCAGGAGGTTGTATTGTTATGGGTTGAAGTCCATGAAAAATAGCTTTCTGTGTTGCTGCTAGTAAGCTAGTGGTGGTCTGGATCTCATTCTCTTAGTATTCACGACAAGAGTTTTCGGCTACAGCTGATAGCGATCTTATTACTGTCATTTATTATCTCTAGTGCGTATATTCTTCGTCTTGCATACGTCTAGCGTTCACCGAAAGATAGGGGAAGGTCGAACAGGAGATGTTATGCTCTGTTTGGCTGGCGCAAAGCTAACTCAAAGAGAATTCTTTTTTGTTGTTTCTTTAATAAATACTTTGTGGTCCGATGTATACCTTAGCGTCTAACAAAATCTCTACGCAGCTCTTCATGTCCATGCCAATTTATTTGATTATGGCCTGTTGCCTACCTTATTACCCCTCAGTTCTGAGTCTAGCGATAATTGTATAGTAAATCTAAGAATGTGAGGAAACAAATTAGAGCATTCGGGAGACGCTGGCATATTGTTGCTCGCTTGAATGTACAACTCGTCACACTCACTAACAACTTAACCTATATCCAAGATATGCGCTGGAAGGGTAAAACACATAAGAAGTAAAGGCCCTAACTTAATCCAAAAAAAGTTTTGGTATTATTTATTAGAAAAACTTTCCTGGAAAAGTATAACATGGAGACAGGTGGGATAATGTGCATGCAGTAGTACAAAGACCTGTATTGTGAAATACAGCAGATGCCTCTGTAGTAATAAACATGTAATCATATAGCAATATCTGGAGAATTGTAGGGGAAAAGATTTTTAATTTAGGCGTTAAATTACCATACCATCAAAAGCAGAAACTCTTAAATTAAATCACATTATACAGGTGGTCTTAATTGAAACGCTCCACTTTATTAAAGAAGCTCTTAAACGAGCCCACGGGGTATTTTCTGCTGTTTTCATCCACAAGCGAGCACTTCATCCTCTGAGTCTATATCTGCTAGTTTTTACCACCATTTGTAATTAATCCTAACTTTATTTCTACGTTGGTTGTTGTTTTGAAGTGGCTTCACGAGCTTGTGCTGAAAAACGATTGGGCAGAATATCTGTGTATACAGGGGGTAAGTGGATGTGATATGGGAAGGGGGGATGTGGGTGAGGCATGGGAAAGAGAACCGTTGGCATGTTTGAATTATTAATTAGTTATTATTGGTTGATTGATAAACAACTCATGTTGTGGGAATATTTTTATCAAACCATCATTCCTTTATACTTACAAAACGGGCTGCAAAGACAGGCGTAGAGGGACTGTGGCATTATTGTTAATTTAGCCTACATTTTCCCGGTTTAGGTAGCTTCATTCAGGCTTGTTAAAATTCATTTATAATGGAAAAGAAAGATAAAAAGAACCGTTGAAATTTTATCCGGAGCGAGTTATCTAAAGAGATCAGCATGTAGCCTATCCAGACCAAGTCAAGCGTATGAATCAACACAATCATAAAGCACTGTTATGTTTGTGCATGGGCGTAGCGCCCCGTGCCGGCAAGTTACACCTATGTTACGGTTGTGTTGGCACTTCACTGGACTGACTACTGCTTGGTAGATCTAGTCTGGTTTGGGAAAGAGATTGGTCCTCTATCGATCAACACCAGGTGGAAGGCTCTATTTAGTGTTCAACACCTCCTGAGTTTTTTACAGATCGTAATGGAACTAGAGCACTTGGAACTAGATATCTAGCTAAATTCGCATCATAGTGAATATTATCTCTCGTTATATCGTAGAAAACCAGAGAGTCCATAGACAACCAACTGTTTTGAGTATTTCAGCTTTCTATTATCGTTTCTTGAAGAGGTTCTTCAGAGGTTCATGAAACCATAATACATAGGGCGTAATATGTGTCTCCTTTTTATCTACTGTATGTAGCCCAACACAATTTTTAGAGTACCAGTACTTAACATAAGTCCTTGTTACTACAACGGTAAATGCTTAAGTAAGGTGCACTGTTAAAAATATAACCATATAAAACCAAATTAAAGCAGTAAACCGCAGAAACCAAAAAACGTGTGTCAATCATGTATTTCTAGAGCTGTTAGATCTCCACAAATTGAAGTAACCTTATTTGGGCTTTTATGTGAAAGGAGGGTGCTTTGAGAATTTTGACGTCCATTAATAAGAACTTTATATTACAAGAAATAAAAGAAGGATTTAAGACTGCCCTACTACTGCTAATAC
>BMAT01009902.1:141408-153861 GCA_019649035.1 Elysia marginata | reverse complement strand
AAAAACCCACAAAAGAAGTCCAAATTAAGAAATTTATAGGCCAAAGGGCACGCGCACATGTTTGTATTGCTGGTGATAATAGCTCCCTCCATTGTTGCTGATGCGCATATTCTTCCTCCTCTTCTCTCTATCTCTCTCTCTAATCTTGATTATAGATCTAGAGTCTACATCTAAGCCTTATTCTTTTTTTTCCTCTTCTCTATCTTTCTCCCTTTCAATAAAGATCTAGATCTATGCAATGTGGAACGCTGGTAACACTTCTTCTTCTTGTTTTTCTTCTCTATCCCACTCTAGTTAGGGCCTAAAATAATCTAGACAATGTTTCTTTATCACTTCTGTTACTCTTTATTCCTTCTTAAACTTTCCATACAGGTACCAGTTCAGGCAATTTCATGGTAGTTCACATGCAAGTCTAACAAATAAAATATTTTGTCTTCAGATATGGAGGCATTTGTCAAGGCCATGCAAGAGGCGACGAAGAAGAAGGAGGATGACAAGGACGACTCCATGGAGCATTAGCTTGATTCTAGCCCTGAGGCCAGCCAATCACAAGGCTGCCTTGAGCCAGGAGAGCCAATCAGCAACTTGTATTTGATAAGGAAAGTTATTCATCTTCTTAAAGAAAATTGTCATGATGAATTGTGTGTTCAAGCTTTTGTAGACACTGTTGCTAATTTTGCCAGTAAAAAATCGGGGGAAGGTGTGAGGAAGTTTCTAGTACAACATGCCAATTTATGTAATTTTGAAAATCAGCAGTTTTCTAGCCACAAGGAATTTATTGATGTGTTAAGAAGATTAAGTAGGGCAAAATATAGGAACTTAAGAAAAGTTAAGCATAGAGTAATGCATGACCAACATTTCTCTCAATCAAGTCCACCCCTTATTGTTCCCGAAAAATTTGAGATTCCATTGTCTCTTTTGAATGATGGTATAAAAGTTTGTCACAGGAGAAGGAAATCCCCTAAGAAAAATGTCAAAACTGCAACAGCGAAAAGGTTGGGGACTTCCAACTTATCTTCTAAAAAGCATACAGCTCAGACATGTTTGGTTTTTTCTAAAGATAACTCTTTATCTCCCATAGGTAAAGGAAAAGATGGGTTGAAATATGAGGGGAAAGACAGTATATGTCACATCAACATTTCAGCAAATAGCAACTCCAGCTTTGAGGGTGGTCGTGGCAGTTCTAGGAGTGATATTTTAAAAAGCAAGAAAAGCAGAGAGTTGGGTAAGGTGCAGAGTGGTACAGGCTTCAGCCGCAGGAAGGGTCAGGAATTTGCCGGTGTTGGTGAAGGTAGAGGAGAGCTTCGTGCACACACTAGCCACGATGGAATCAGTGCAGAGGCAGGTCTGGGCCACAGAGGAAGCTCTGTAAAGCCTGCAGGTTTGCAAGCTAGGAAAAGTCAAGAGGTATTTGTGAGAGAGAGTGGTGCTGGTAGATGGCAAGGCCAACAAAGATTCATCTCTAGCAGGAAAGAAAGTCAGCAAAATAAGGTATTTGTTGATTCAAAAAAGAAAGAAAGTGGGGCAAGCAGGAGAGCTAGTGCAGCCAGTGTTAGCAACAAGGACAGCCGTGCTTCTGTTGTAAGCAGCAGTCAAAAAAGAGACAAGATAAAAACTCAAACTGTTGAAGTAGAAAATGACAGTTCTAGTAGTAAGAAAGGAAGCAAGAAGAGGAACAGGGATAAATCCTCTCAGGAGGACACAGTAGAAAACCATCCTAGTTCTCTAAGCAGTAGCTTCTCAGTCAATGAGTCATTGATGAGCAGCAGTGATCAAGAAAAACAGAATTGGCCAAGTGATGAGCAGGTTAGGATTTCAACTTTGAATCAGCCAGTGCAAGTTGTCAATGTGGATGAGCTTCAGTTGACAAGTATTAGACCAGGGGTTGAACAAGAAGAGCAGTGCTGTAGTCTTGAACCAGAGGTATGCGGAGGTAAGCAGTGCTGCAAAGTTAGAATTGTGGTTTGCCAAGAAGAGCAGTGCAAGAGCACTGGACTAGGGGTTAGCCAACAAGAGCAGTGCTGCAACGATGAAGCAGGGGTTTGCCAAGAAAAGCTGTGCTGTAGCAACCAAGAAAAGAAGTGCTGCAGCGCTGAAAGAGGAGTTTGCCAAGAAAAGCAATGCTGTAGTAACCAAGACAAGCAGTGCTGCAGTGCTGAAGCAGAGTTTGTCCAAGAAATGCAATGCTCTATTAACAAAGAAGAGCAATGCTGTAGCGTTGAAGCAGGGGTTTTCCAAATTAAAAAATGCTCTAATAACCAAGAAAAGCAGTGCTGCAGCGTTGAAGCAGGGGTTTGCCAAGAAATGCAATGCTGTATAAACCAAGAAGAACAATGCTGTAGCGTTGAAGCTGGAGTTTTCCAAGTAAAAAAATGCTCTAATAACCAAGAAAAGCAGTGCTGCAGCATTAAAGCAGGGGTTTGCAAAGAAAAACAATGCTGTAGTAACCAAGAAGAGCAGTGCTGTAGCAATGAAACAGGGGTATGCCAAGAAAAGCTGTGCTATAGTAACCAAGAAGAGCAGTGCTGCAGTGTTGAAGCAGGGGTTGCTCAAGAAAAGCAATGCTGTAATTACCTAGAAGAGCAGTGCTGTAGCGATGAAACAGGAGTTTGCCAAGAAAAGCTGTGCTATAGTAACCAAGAAGAGCAGTGCTGTAGCGTTGAAACAGGGGTTTTCCAAGTTAAAAAATGCTCTAATAACCAAGAAAAGCAGTGCTGCAGCTATAGTAACCAAGAAGAGCAGTGCTGTAGCGTTGAAGCAGGCGTTTTCCAAGTTAAAAAATGCTCTACTAACCAAGAAGAACAATGCTGTAGTGTTGAAGCTGGGGTTTTCCAAGTTAAAAAATGCTCTAATAACCAAGAAAAGCAGTGCTGCAGCGTTGAAGCAGGGGTTTGCCAAGAAATGCAATGCTGTATTAACCAAGAAAAGCAATGCTGTAGCGTTGAAGCTGGGGTTTTCCAAGTTAAAAAATGCTCTAATAACCAAGAAAAGCAGTGCTGCAACATTGAAGCAGGGGTTTGCCAAGAAATGCAATACTCCAGTAACCAAGAAGAGCAATGCTGCAGCATTGAAGCAGGGGTTTTCCAAGTTAAAAAATGCTCTAACAACCAAGAAAAGCAGTGCTTCAGCGTTGAAGCAGGGGTTTGCCAAGAAAAGCAATGCTGCAGCACTGAAGCAGCGGTATGCCAAGAAAAGCAATGCTATAATAATAAAGGAAAGCAGTGCTGCAGCGTTGAAGCAGGGGTTTTCCAAGAAATGCAGTGTTGTATTAACGAAGACGAGCAGTGCTATAGCGTTGATGCAGGGGTTTGTGAAGAAAAACAATGCTGTAGTAACCTAGAAGAGCAGTGCTGTAGCGATGAAACAGGAGTTTGCCAAGAAAAGCTGTGCTATAGTAACCAAGAAGAGCAGTGCTGTAGTGTTGAAGCAGGCGTCGTTCAAAAAAAGCAATGCTGTAGTAACCTAGAAGAGCAGTGCTGTAGCGATGTAACAGGAGTTTGCCAAGAAAAGCTGTGCTATAGTAACCAAGAAGAGCAGTGCTGTAGCGTTGAAACAGGGGTTTTCCAAGTTAAAAAATGCTCTAATAACCAAGAAAAGCAGTGCTGCAGCGTTGAAACAGGGGTTTGCCAAGAAATGCAATGCTCAATTAACCAAGAAGAGCAATGCTGTAGCGTTGAAGCTGGGGTTTTTCAAGTGAAAAAATGCTCTAATAACCAAGAAAAGCAGTGCTGCAGCATTAAAGCAGGGGTTTGCCAAGAAATGCAATGCTCTATTAACAAAAAAGAGCAGTGCTGTTGCGTTGAAGCAGGGGTTTTCCAAGTTAAAAAATGCTCTAATAACCAAGAAGAGCAGTGCTGCAGCACTGAAGCAGCGGTATGCCAAGAAAAGCAATGCTGTAATAATAAAGAAAAGCAGTGCTGCAGTGTTGAAGCAGGGGTTTACCAAGAAATGGAATGCTGTATTAACCAAGAAGAGCAATGCTGCAGTGCTGAAGCAGGGGTTTGCCAAGAAAAGCAATGCTGTATTAACCAAGAAGAGCAATGCTGTAGCGTTGAAGCAGTGGTTTGCCACGAAATGCAATGCTGTATTAACCAAGAAGAGCAATGCTGTAGGGTTGAAGCAGGGGTTTGCCAAGAAATGCAATGCTGTATTAACCAAGAAGAGCAATGCTGCAGTGCTGATACAGGGGTATGCCAAGAAAAGCAGTGCTGCAGTGTTGAAGCAGGGGTGTGCCAAGAAAAGCAATTCCATACTAACCAAGAAAATCAGTGCTGCATTGTTGAGCTAGGCATTTGTCAAGAAGAGCAATGCTTCAGAACTCGATCAGGAGTTTGCCAAGCAGAGCAGTGCTGTAGAGCTGGACCAGGATTTAGAGATGCATTGGGCTTTACAACTAATGTCTTGGAGAGAAATGATTTGGACACTGCTAATGATGGCTTGGAAGCAAGTCTTGATGGTGTGAACAAGGAGATGCACAGTTTTTCAATCATCCACAATGTATTGGACTCTATGCAATTTAAATCAGGTCAATACACACCCAAAGATATACCAAAACCTAACAGGGAGGAAAATGTTGATTACACTTTTCACCAAGAACCTCTTGACCCTGCCAATGTTGGTCAAGCTCCTCCACATGACTCTGTGTCCAACAGGTCTTTTCATGATGATATACAGGTCCTAAAAAATAATAATGTGAAGGATGAAGAAGTTGTAAATAGTGTTTCTTCTGCTATGATAGATACAGCAACCTATACTGTTGTGGATTCAGAGGCTTCAGCTCTGAATCTTAAAGATGTCAGTTTGCTTGATGATTGTGGACAAGAAGTTTTTCTTGTTTCTGCTGAGTTCAAGTCTGGTATTCANCGATGAAGAAAACTGCTGTGTTTCTGTAAATATCACTGACTGTCATGAAGGGGATAAGGTCACCCCTGATTTTAAATCTGAAGGCTTAGAGATAAAAGAAGATACCCAGGCTCCCATTGCTCACAGTAAACAGGAAGATTTAGCAATTAGTATGAACATAGGCGAGAGCAGCTGTGTAGACAGGGTTGGATGCAGTTTAGAAGACAGCGTTATTGAATCAGAAAGCAAAGGTAGTCCTGCAACAGAATTACAGGAAGGTTTTGAGACAGTTAGAGAAGAGATAACAACTTTTGTAGAAAGGGATTGCAGAGATAGTTTTCTAGTTCCTGAGGCTCCTAGTGATATCCTCGAAAAGCAGGAAAGATACAATTTAGTGACTGGTCAAGTCAGGCCAGGCAGTGAAGAATCTTCATCTATTCCACAAGCATTGAAGAGTAGTGATCAATGTATGGAAGATGCCAAGGTTTTGGTTCAGGACTTGTATCTTGATAGCTGTGTTGCTGATCAAACTGAGGATAGTGTACTGAGAGAACTGAATCAAGTATATGGTTGGGAGGATTCAGCTGGTGTACAAGTATCTTCCATGAAGCAAGCTGGTGAAGGACACATGTCCACAACAGTAAAAAGTCACTCTAATCAGCATAAGGAAGAAATGGAAGACTGGGATGAGAGCAATGGATCAAGTACTGAGTCAGCTAGCTTTGTGACTCACCGGACTCAGATCCACAAAGTTGCTCTCAGGAATAAACGATGGGCTTTGCAGTCTGATGCTACAAAGGCCACCACTGCAAACAGCAGTCAGGGGTTACAGAGGCAGCTCAGGCATTGTTTGAAGTTGTGGAGGAGGAAAGTTTTCTGTAACAAGTGGCCGATGCCAAGGGACTGTGTTTGCAACGAACCAGACTGCTGCACTACACTTATTGAGCCAGCTACAAGCATTTGTCTGTGTCAGTCTGGCAAAGCTGTCACCAGAGAGCCAGTCCGAGGCAGCCCGAGCACTGACATAGATACAGGACTGGCAGACAATACACAAGACAAAAGTGCTGCTGCTGGTTCCAGCGTCAACCTAACTTGCACTGAGTTTCTTACAGTAACAAACAAGCTCTGTAGAGAGGCCTGTGTAGAGGATGTGCTCCTTCACCAAGTTGACAGTGGTGATCTCAGCATGACTCGCAAGAGTAATGAGAAACTTTTCTTAGGAGGGATACATGATGGTTTGGCAGAAGACCCAGGTAACTGTGTATTTGTCTGTGATAGCGATAAGGGAACAGATCCTAGTAACCATACCTCACTTTCCAATGTTGAGCTCAGCAGGACTGGGGAGACTCCAGTCAATGTTCGCCCATATGGTGGAGATGTTGCAGATGAAGTATTTTTGAGACCTTCTTCTCTTCAAGGTTGCCATGCCACTGCTGCAAATATGAGTAATGTTACCATACAAAAAGACCAAACTAAAGGAAAGGCTGCAAAAAATGAACTGGTTGTTAGGGATAGCCAAGAAACTGGAAAGGTTGTAAAGAACATTTATCTAGACCCTTCTGACTCAGATGAGAAAATTGTGTGTACCATTACATCAGACAAACCACTGAAGCACCGTGTCTCTGTCACCTACACCAATCCTGAGCCAGGAAAGGGCCAGGCAAAAGCCGGCCGCGAACTACAGGTGAGGGTGCGTCTGGATGATGGAGCTGCCTCGACTTCACCTGACACACAGTTGTCTGTGGCTGATCCTGACAGTTTGCCCTATTTAGAAACTCAAAGGTTTGGGGCAGAGCGGATTCCTAGGGCACCAGAGAGTGAAGGTGATGGAGTGGAGCAACATATGACCAGGAGAAATACTGGGGCTATGACTGATGCTGCTGTTACAGCCACCTCTGACTGCGAGAAGTCTGACTGCCTGGCCTTGCCTGGCCTAGTGGAGCCTGTTACTGATCTCGTAGTGATTGTGTTCTGGGTGTGTCTGGCTACCACCATCATTCTGTTTGAGCTGGCCTGGCACCCTCCAGCATAGTCTGATCCCCTCTCTGCCCTACCAAATAGTGAGATAAGCAGCCATTAAACAGTCAGTCATGGTCTTAATCTGAGTTTTAAAAAAATTGTGATTTGTAGTATCCCATAAATCGTGTTAAAAAAAAAAAGAGCTTTTACCCCATTGTCGGCATTGTAATTTAAAAGTTAAATATATTTTTTAAATGAAAGATTTGTAGTGATGTAGAAGGTGACTGAAATATGTCTTTATATGTCTCAGATGTTATCAACATGCTGTGTATGCAACATCTCTTCTAACCATTTTGGAATGATGCAGTTTTTATTCTGTAACATTCTCATAAAACTATTTAAGTTAAGTCTTGTAAAGTTGGAAGTGTATGAGATTGTACTGGGACAGGTTTAATCTCCTGTCTTTGTCAAAAATATCTTTGCTTCACCATGGCCTGAACCATGTGAAAAAGTCTTTATTGGCTTTGGTTCATTTTTATTTAAAATTTGAGATTTTCCTTGTTAACAGTAAACTTAACACACTATCATCTTCAGAATATTTAGCAAATTTGTCTCTTCCTGTATATTCACAAAAAAAATAGATCTAATGGCTCTATCTTTTAAAATTTCCATTACAAAGTTGTGGGTGAATTTTTAAAAACTTTTTTGTTAGCTTACTGTTGTATGAAGGATAGAACTTGAATACAGTGCGCTTATAATACATCTCTAATTATATCAGTCAAGGTCAGGTTTCTGGAATGTTTGAACTATAATTATTTGTTCTTAAGCAAAATGTATATACTATACATAATTTTGAATCTAGTGATTGGGCATTCAACTTTTACATTATTGAAGTAAAATGCAGATTTTCTTAAAATATTCAGTAGGTATGTCTATGGACTCCTTTTTGTATGCTTGATTTATGAACTAGAAGTTAGACATAAACTGTTGAAGTACTTCATAACTGTGATGGTGAGAAGTGAATCTATATTGAGCTTGCTAATTTTTGTTTAATTTGATCATGATTGTTACCTGATATCATTTTTTTGAACACCATTAAAAAGGTAGTGCTCTTTGTCCTCAATTTATTCAGTTAATTTTGATGACTTCTAAACTAGTAAGTGTATTCCTGCATTTATCTTTTCTAGATAAAAAGATGCACATGGGCCTTAAACTTTTTTTAAGTTTGTTTTAAAAAAATTTCCTTGTTCCTTTTTTGCCACTTTTGACCATTATAATTGTGTATGTTAAAGGAATTTTGCAAAGAATATATAATAAAGCAGGTAAAAGCATAATCTGTGCATTGTTGATATTACTCTCTTTGGAAAACTTAACTATTGTTGCTGAACCACACATCCCCCAATCAAACCCACCCATTTCAGTATTTTCTGAAGCACATCATTACTAGAAATAAAAACATGAACCTGTCACCATAAAAATGAATTCCTGAACGAACTGCCATATTCAGGCCACGAAAAAATGTAAAGAGCTGCTTGAGCCTAAACTGATTGAGTCCCACAATGCCAAATGATTTCTACTAATATTACTGTGCCCACAATTTACAACTCCTTTACTATGCAATGGAGGTGTAATTTTAACTGACTCAGTGACTGAGCCCCATGAGTTGCTCATGGCAGCTCAAGGGCAAACAACAGAATCCCAAGAGCCACTGCCACTGGCTCTATCTCAGTTTAGATCTAAGGACCAAGCAAATGTACTCAAGAACTAATGTTGTTTTGTCCGAGCCAGTGACAGCATCTCTTACACTCTGTTGTTTGGTTTTGTAAAGCAGCTGCTGTAAGCGGCTCTTGGGACTTGGAGAATATATTTTTCCAAAAGCACTATCCTTAGACACGATTTTTCATAGAAATGAATCTGAGACCACTGTTTTATTTTCAACCTTGACCTATCTTAAGGCTATACAAATAAAAAAATAAAAGACAAGAACAAACATGCAACCAGACTGTAAGAATTCTAATCATCTCTATTACAATGCAACCAATGTAAAAATCAAATAATTCTTGTCTTTCGTTATTCAAATTTTAGGTTATTTTTTAATAATTCAATTAAACCACCGCATGTATTTCACTTCTTCAATTTAGTTTAACCTTCTTGATGTTATCCCGGCCAAACCTAGCCCGGCCTAAAATTTAAGGGAGGGACTTAGCTTCCCCTCTTGGGCCAATGAAAATTTCCTATTTCGATTGTGATCTTGACAGAAAGTTGAAAATTGTGTTTGATTTTCAGAAAAAAAAGTTATAGTTTAAAGGAAAACTAAGTGCTCTGATTATAACAGAAATATAACACATAGTTAGATCTTTCTGTGACTTGCAAATTGACTTTTGTTTCAAGTAAAAATATTGGGAATTTAGGTTTCTACTCTCAAAAATGACTTTGAAAATTATTTGGAAACGTTTTGTCTAATTTAGTAGTTTTATTGTTTTTTATCCAATTTTTTACCTTTTTGGTATCAATGTGATCAGAACGAAAAGCAAAAAATGACAAAAATATTTTTATAGTGAAAAAAATATAAATTACAGTTTGATGTTATCACACCAGAAAATCTTTGTGAAACAATTGTATAGTATTACGTCCCAGCGCCGCTACTTCAAAGATTCACTGGACAGTGTTACCTGCTGTTGATCATATGTAACTGACCTACCCAAACATCAGTCCAGAACCAATCAGAGCCCCAGCTGGCCAGGTGCCTGACTGCCTGAGATCAGACAGGCCTATGAGAAGTCAGCTACAGGGGAATTTTCTGATCGCAAGCCTGGGTGATTTTCACACCTTTTTTACACTATGTGGCAGGATTACAAAAAAGTTGAAAAACACCCGCGTTTTATTTCCCATGAACATAAATGGAATTCCTATGTCAAAACAAAATGTTTAGTCTTTGTTTTACAAAAATCGGACCACAAATAGCAATTTTACATAGAATAATGACTTAAAAGCATATTTTTCAAAATACATGTATGTATAAATGCAATAAAATCCGTAATTTTTCATTGATTGAGTAGTTTTTGGTATCATTTTTCATGTCTCGATGAGGCGCTATTGAAAAATTTACTTTGGACTTTGAAATTATTCTGCCCTGCAATTTCCGTTTTTTCACTGACGACGCGCACCACTATGGCTAGTGCAGCAAGGCCCTTACTCATGACGCAACTGTTACCTTGCGTTGAGGCATCTGGCTCAGCCAGTCTTACAACCACTGAGGCTCTGATTGGATTTCAGTTTGACTCTTGACAGGTCGTGGCCGGTCTTGACCAATGAGAGATAAGATTGAGACCTACTGGAACCTGGGCAATATACTCGTAAAATCTGTTGTAAGAGAAGCAAAATGAGCAGCTTCCGTATATTTCTAAAGAAAAGGGTGTAACTTCCCACAAACGCCCCCAAAATTAATCTGCACTCAAAAAGCTTAATGAAAGATTTTGACGAATTCTTCTTTTTAGAATATTCTAATCTCTTCGCTCAGAATATTCAGTAGATTCAATTTCCTTACAATACAACACTCCAGCATCTCTTACTTCTAAGGACACACCTGTGTGTGAATATACAGTACTCAGTAGTATCCGGTTAAACGCACGGCACTTGGGAGACCCAAATAGCGTGCGTTTAGGAGATGCGTGCACTTATGAGAAGTAGTAAAAAAGGGGAGGGGAGGCGTGATGGGGATGAGAAGAAAGCCAATCACACAATGCTACACAGGCCAAGGGCTAGCTTACAGTTACACTGTCACAGTCCCCCTGTCAGTGTCACTGTCACTCAGTAGATTACAATACGGGCGGGCGAGGTGTTGGCAATTTGCATCATCTGATTTGTTCATACACGCCCCACAGGTCTTTGTCCACCTTTTACCCTCTCTCTTCACACTCCTGCCTCCAAGTCCAAGTCTTACCCTTCACACAACATGCCGGGGTAGATAGGCCTGCGTTTTAACAAAGAAGGTGCAAATTTATGTGGAGTGATGCTGGCCTATGCCTCAAAACGAGCTACATGTAACTCGCTATCGCTCGCATCCTAGTGGTTGCCTGGTCCACTTAAATGGTAATTTTTCCCGAACTCATAGCGTGCGTTTAGCCGATTTAACGTGCTTTTAGGGTATACTGATTATATAGAAATAAATCGGTCATAGCAATTTGGCGTTAGTTTAACCGGATACTACTGTAAAGTGTAATACCTCAAAGGTTTACTCTAATGTGCAAACAATTATTACTTTAGTTTAAACTTAAGTAAGCACTGTATCTTATTATGATTAAAACGAAATACCAAACATACCAGTGATGAAATGTATTATTATACAGTAGACCTCAGATCCAACAAACTTAGCAGGAAAATATAAAAAAATTCATTGAACTTGAAAGCAAATTCTCTTTAGTTTAAAGTAGTCATAAACAAACCAAATCTTTTTAAAACTACAAAAAAAAAAATAAAACAAACCCACATAGTGCCTTAGGTTTTTGCACTTGCAGCGATAATTTTTTCCTCAAGTATATACTGCTATCTCTCTGAGTGATAGTGACACAAGGTCCACTGTATTGTGCAAGTAACACAGGAAACAAATGTTATCAAGAAGGAAGCACATCTCCCACATTTTTAAGCACAGAATAAAGATACAATACATTATATTATTAAAGAAAACAATTCAAGCCTTTGCCTACCTACTCCCCATGTAACACACTATTCGTCCGTGATATCACATACTAGGTACCGTACCTGTCATTTTGGGCGAAATTGAGCTTACATCACCATGCGCATACAAATAGCATAATTTAAGTCATAATCAGCTTGTCGATTGGATTACATGTATTACTTAGTTTCTGAGTCATAGCATATTCGCTAATTAGCGTATCTGCAATTTTGCAAGTCAGCGACATCACGTAATAATGAAATTAAAGATACGCTAGTATTACGTGGTGTACCACGAGTAAGGCTTTATAATATAGAAAAGCTAAGTCACGGAGTAGCATAATAACAATGTTCCTTATATATTGTATATTGAAAGTTTCAAAAGTTGGGAGATTTATGCCTATGGAAGAATCTGCTCAGCCTGAGACAACACTGTAGTGCTAATGTAGAGAATAGCAATGACATTTAGTAATGCAATCACCGACATTGTATTTGACTCACATGAGGACCCTGGGTTTTTTAATTGCTGTTTAATTGAAGGAACTAAAGAAGTTTATGGAATAAGTGTACATGTCTAAATAGTTTGTTTTGATAATTGAACTCAGTCAAGAGTAATGACTGCTTGTTTTGCTTAGTGCAAATTACTAAGTCAGCCAAAACACCCATTTCATATTTAATGTTACTCATTTTAAAAGTATGTAAGCACAATGTTATTCCTTATATGTTTGTGTTTCATGGCACATTTTGCAAACATCGTTTAAATTAAATTTAACACTGTTTGTTCCAAGTAGGCCTACGGAGGATGAGAGCAAAATATTAAACTCTTGACATACAAGTTTCTATTTCACATAAAAATTAGCAGTGAAGCCACAAAAATAACTTCTTATTTAATTCTTTATCAATACTATAATTAGGGTATGTGACATAATACAACGAGATTTGTTATTTATTGGTTACAATTAATTGGCGTATCCATCT
>BMAT01009902.1:106064-116993 GCA_019649035.1 Elysia marginata | reverse complement strand
AAAAAGAAGCAGAAGAATAGACAAAGAGAGAGGGGGAGAGGGAGAGGGAGAGAGAGGGAGACAGACAGAAAGAGGGGGAGAGAGTAGATAATAATAGTAGTTTAAGCGCTATAGGCCTAGCGGGGTATGGGAGTTCTACTGGGGCTGGCGCGGACCTCCATTTTGTTTCATGGCGGCCTCACCGGAAGTCCCATCTAGCTAACTATAGTATATCACTGGGTGGGAGCCCAGGGAGGGTCGCTCATATAAAAATAATAGGCCTGATGTAGATAAAAAATAATAGTGTAGGCCTTCTGGACTAGGCTTGTGAGGCGCCCGCGATTTCGCGGATTCCAGCAAATGTAATAGGATTGGTTTCAGTGAAGAAGTGACATCCGATTGGTTGAGGCCGGTTGAGGGAATAAAAAAAATCCTTACATGGAAGTCGTTTAGCCTAAACAGAGAAGATAATCTTATGAACTTCAGGATCAGGAGTTTTGGCCTGCGTAGACCATATGACACCGCGTTCAGGCCAAGTGAGGCCGCGTTCAGGCCAAGTGAGGCCGCGTTCAGGCCAAGTGAGGCCGCGTTCAGGCCAAATGAGGCCGCGTTCAGGCCAAATGAGGCCGCGTTCAGGCCAAGTAAGGCTGCGTTCAGGCCAAATGACGCCGCATTCAGGCCAAATGAGGCCGTGTTCAGGCCACAGAAAGGCCTAACCTCAAGAGATGATTATGGCTAGCTAAATCCTAAAAATGAGAAGATTTTGGTTTATGCCCCTAAAATGATGCAGTACCCTACATATCAATTAAAAAATTGATGGGTTTTAGCCATTAGAATGTTCTTTATTTACTTCGGGTTTGTTCTCTTTCCGTATGCTTATCTTATTCGCGTTTAATATTTTGTCTTTGAGGTTCCTCTCAACGACCTCTCTAAATTTTTTGTCTTCCTATAACCGTTTTATCCTCTTCTCTATCAGAATTCACCTCTCTCTCTTTCTTTCTCTCTATCTTTCTCTCTCGCTCTGCCTACATCTCACTTTATACATGTCTGTTTCTTCCTCTTCTACATTTTCCTTTTGTCCTAAACTATGAGTTTCTGCTGTAAGATTTAATATCGATAACGTATACCTAGATCTAGATTCTGTAGCAGGAGTTTACTTTGTACCTACCGGTATGTGGATTTCAAACAGCGGAGTATAGATTAAATATATTGTTCTACTGCAATATAGGCCTAATTTAGAGCAGCTGAGGGATAGAGAGATCTAGATTTCACTTAGACACTTATCGTCTTGTCATAACTCGCCGATGAATGAGGCATGACGTCATAGCTCTCTAGGGCGTCTGCAAAAACAGGCCTAGATTGACCAAGATCGATTTAGTGTGAATACAAAATAAAAACTGTAGGCCTACCATATTGACGATTATTATTAATTTGGTTGATTCTAAACAATTTATAATTTTAAAAGGTTCTCATCAAGCTTCCGTCTTAACATACAACATAGGCTAATTATACTTTTGCGTATACGCCGTATGTGCTTGTGCCTATCTGCAGTGTTGAATATTCGTATAGTTTTCCTTTCATACACCTGAAAAAATGTGCTTAAAAATGGTTTGAACTGTTGTTAAACAGTTAAACAGTTGTTATACATGTAGTTCCCAAAATCAAGTTACGTCTATCGATTAAATACTCGTTGGCCACTGTCTTTACTTTTTTTGGGTGATTGTGCTTGGTGAGTATGGTGGTCTCGCAACAACGAACAAGGCAAGGGCTACGTTGCCGCCGACAATCAATGCAGCCATTTTCTGTAAAGCCATCCTTAATGTTATGCAGCTGTATGACAGGTGCTCACAGACAAAGCCATATGGCTATGTTATCGATTCAGGATTAGGGAGCATCATACTTAGGCCTATTGTGCAGGGAAGATGAAAATATTGACTTTGTAGATAAAAGTGAAAAGCCTAAGTGCCTCCCTCCCCCACCCCCCACCCCCACACACACATTAGTTTTTACACCTGCCTATGCTCTTAGGATACCTGGGGATCAAAGTCTCACTAGACTTGGATGGGGCAATATTTCTTAGTGTTATCAAGAAACTAACTTTCTGAATTCCTTCTCAGGTAATCCCATATGCTTTACGAACTAGAGGCAAGTCAAATATGCGGACGTCGATAATTTGAATAACCGTTTAATGCGAACCACGCGGATTACCGATTGTACCCTTCTATTGGAATACTTGTACACTGGTAGTTTGAAATTAAAAATATTGTCCTCGAGGCAGTCAAAATATTCGGACTGGAGTGTACATGTAGTCTCTGAAACTTACACACAACCAATCAAAGCACAGGCCGCTGTGCCGAAATAGCACCCCTACGTGTTTGTTATTGCTGCACAAAAGATCATGTCCGCTGTAGCAGAAATTAATGCACCTCCAGTTTTCAATGGTACAACTTAAAAGCATAAAATCAGTTGAATTCTGATTGATACTCAATGAAGGCCAAAGTTTGTTCCAATTTCTAGCTGTTTGGTCTTGCAGGCCTACTAGTTTCTACATTGGGTAAAGACCCGTTTCTATAGATATGCCACTTAATATGTACAAATCAACGTGGGCCTAGTGATCTCCAGTTTTGTAATAATTAATATGGTACGCTATCAAATGTCCAGCTAAACTTTATTATCTATAAAAAGTAGACCTATTTAACACTCCACCAGTCGGTTTATAATCATGGAATATCTTTCTTTTACTTCTGTTTTCTGTAATTTCCGCAATACATGCTGTACCAAACCTGCCTAGGGAGATCTATGATGGATGATCAACACATTCAGCTGGCGGCTGCCTTAGTCTTCTCCCTCTCCCCCATAAGCCATACAGCAACTTTCCCCTCCACCCAAGCAATCCCCCATAAGCCATACAGCACTCTCACCTCCACCCAAGCAACCCTTCACTTTACTTCCTTTCCTATTTTTAATTTTTACATCGACAGGAGTTTATTTGCAGGTGCTTTCGTATCGACGGAAGGTCACAGGTTAACCCTTTGTAATCCATTTAGTCATTTGTAATCAATATAATTATAGTCAAACCGATCTAAAGAAAAAAATTCTGAGACGAAAAAGCTCGCCCTAAATTTACATTTCAGATTATAAAAACGTGGAATTTTTTACAAGGTACGTAATCCTCGTTGATTGAATAGCACGCTCAATCAACAGCGCATGAAAGTATTCTGTCAATGAATTCAGATTTTAAGTGCTACTTGAGTTAAATGAACTCACGTATTGTAATGGATGATTATAATAGTTAATGTGCTTCACACGTGTTAATCTTGGTTTCAATCTAAAATAAAGGTTCGACCCACATTATGATCTCTTCGTCTCTAAGTAGATACACATCTAGAGATGTATACACACTGTCCAGTAATTGCAATATTGTTAACTTTTGACTTTCTCCAGTGAAAGGAATGGGGGCGTGCGTTCTTCAGCTCTAGTTTTCTACGCGGTAATAAAGCCCTGCTATTGCACACGACTTCCTCGATCCATGATGATTTTAATTTTTTTTTCACATAATTTATATCCAAGATAATGAACGAATCTAAAAATTACTCTCTTAACTTTTTAGCTCACCCCAAAGAGACGGGACACTTCTTAAATTTCAAAATGAATTCAAACAACAAAATTTTGTTTATATAAATAATAACCACTAATTAATTCACCGAAACAGTTCATGCAAACTTATCACACTTACAATGAATAGAATAATTGATGCGGAATCTATCTAAAGCCCGAACACAATGAAATAAAAATTGAACGTCTAATATAAAACGTGCCTTGGATTTAGTTTGTGAGCGTTCTCGCCGGCAGGTGCCCACGTGTGTAAGAGTATATTCTTCGCCCGGTAAAATTGTTTGTGTCAAAAAGCCGTTTTTACGCGCCTTACTGAATCGGAGAGGTCACATTTTACACACTTCTGCCTACCATTTTGACAATCGTGTACCGCGGACCAATAACGAGGACTTCAGCTTTTTTTTGCATCTGACTGCATTTCCTTTCGCCATGTGGCTTCAGGTGTACCTTAAGTTATTTCCCCGCACAGACTAATAATAACTATTTAAAACTTTTTAGCTCAAAGCGCTTAACCATGCTCACTTCACTCTCACAACAGAGAAGACAAAGTACACCTAAGTTGAAAAAAAAAACAACTAACATAATTATGTGTTGGTGTGTGTGTGTCTGGGTCTGTTTGTCTAGTGATGTTGGTGTCCTTCATCGAGGGGGCCTAGATAGCTCAGTTGGTAGTGGCTTCGCTCCGTGGCCAAGAGGTCGTGGGTTCGAAACACAGCCGAGCACAGTCCGGGCCCCTACTGGTTGGGTTGGTGTCAGTATAATGTGACCAGCTGAGGCTAAGTCATGGTATCCCCGCTAGTCTCTGGGTGGCAGCCCGTAAAATTATCATTGGGACCCAAACCCTGAGAGCACCTTTGAAGTGGAATTGGGCTTGTAAAAATACCCTTCAATCAATCAATCAGTCCTTCATCGATCCCAAAGTCGGCATGTTACAATGCGCACACAAGACAACAGGCATACATGCCCAATTCTCAATACTCAACCCCGGCTCTTCCCATTTACCATTCGCAAGAAGATAATTATGGGGAGGGGTTAAATAGCTATGAAACAAAATTTGATCAAATGATTCTTAAAATAACAGTGTTTTTATGTGCTTTTTTAATGAATCCAGAGATTTAGAGAGTAGGTGATAAAAGACTGATGCAGACAATACGCAGTTACCTGAGGAGAAAAAAAGAAAGAGGCGACTTTTCACACCGGTCCATAGAGTTACTAATAATGAAGTAGATAAAAAGCTCTGGTCATGTGACTGTACTTACAGTTACACATGACTTCCTGTATTCTTCTAAACTGAGGCCAGAAGTGTCAAGTGTTCCGATTAGTTGGTTGGTTGGTTGTTTGAATTTTAACGTCTCTTTTCAACTACAAGGTTATATCAGAGACGGCGCTTGGGACGATTGAAAGCGTGCTGCCACACTATGATGTAAGGAGCGCTTGCACACACCACACCCAGTCACATTATGCGGACACCGGGCCGACCAGACTAAGCACTAAATCCATAATGCCAGACACT
The DNA here is from genome assembly GCA_019649035.1 of Elysia marginata. Classification (NCBI taxonomy): domain Eukaryota; kingdom Metazoa; phylum Mollusca; class Gastropoda; family Plakobranchidae; genus Elysia; species Elysia marginata. The sequence goes on along the minus strand of BMAT01009902.1, from coordinate 111,886 downwards.
AGGCGGATAAGCTACTAATACCAATTTTAAAATCCTTGGTTTGACTCGGCCGGGGATCGAACCCACACCGCCCGATCTCTGAGCGAGTGTCTTACCGCTAGGCCACAGAGCCGGTCCGATTAGTAGGTAACAGGAATAGATTTGCATAGAAAACATGGTGTATGTCTGCGTTGTTGATGATTGTAAATTAGTTTATCGGCAGGCCTAACACACTTACAGTTCAAAGATTGCAAATATTGCATAATTATTTGCGTCTTGAAATTTTATTCTCCCCTTGTATTGGCAATATGTATGTTCAATAAAGTTTATGGAATTGTTATTGAGAGTGAATCACGTAGTTGTATGCAAGAGCATGAATTATGAATATGGTGGCCGCGGTAAAAAGTTTCAATTTTCGATGGTTTAGCGTAATTAATGGCCCCTAGGTGCACATGACGTACCAAAATCGGCGTTAAACACCATCCCTCTGTTAAGGGAATCGCCACATTAAAATATCGCCATCGTGTCCCAAAAGCCCATGAGTCTCGCTCAAATTTCAGCACCAAGAGAGCTAATCCCCGGTTCATGAATATAAAAAAGCTAACTCTTACTTCCCTTCTACAAGAAAGAAATTGACACTGTAACAAGGACCTTAAACCACATTGCACTGAAATTTTTCTTGCAAGAGAGTGAACCGATTTCCTAGTCACAGCCATTGCTAATTCTTTGCGTCTTTTAATTTATCTTAAACTATTACCAATTACCAGCGTCAGACAATAAATATGGCAGAAGCAAACTTCGGCTAACCTGGATAACTCAACCGGTCTTCAGGAAACGTAGCAAAACACTTTCGAAAGTGGGAAAGACAGTTTGAAATATATTTAGAGGCATATGGTGCAAACGCTAAATCTAAGAAGACAGCCATACCGTTGCATTGTGCAGGTATACAGGTTTTAGAAATTTATGAGCAATTTCAATTTGATACATTAGGCGATAAAACAAACCCTGAAGTGGTGCCTAACAAACTACATTCAGAAACCATAATTATACAAAGAAAAGAACATTGTTTCGCATGGGGCAAAACGTGCCGCAACTGGGAAGGGAGCAACCATATTGCCATAAAGTGCAAAAGATGACAACAACTCAGATGAAAGCAGTGGTGGAAAATTGTAACACTTAAATATAGTCAATTCAAAAAAGAAAGGATGACAGCTCTTCTGCATACTAATGGACATGAATTCCGATTTTAGATTGACCCAGGAGCTCATCTAAGCATCAAATGTAAGAAATATATACAAAAAAGAACAAGGGATGAAAATAACACAACTGCTTACCATAAGGAACAAGATCAAAAACCAATGTGAAACCAGAGGCGGGAGCAATTTTGCAAGTCGCCAACCTTAAGACGCAAGAAACTAGTGATGTGAGATTCACCATCGTCAAATATGATCTTTCATGTTTACTGAGCTTGAAAACTTTGCGTGAGCTAGGGCTGCTAACAAAAAAACCCCTGTTAAATTCATAGCCGGCCTTGAGGCTGATAGCAGCAACACAATAGGAGTCCTGGGAGAAATTTAACTCAAGGTGGATCCAAGTGTAAAGCCTACTGTATTGCCATGCAGAAAAATTCCGCATGCGTTAAAAAAGTGAAGATAGAAGTAGAGACTGCTTTAGCGTGGAATTCTGGAGAAAATTCACGAACCGACCCCGTGGGTAAATAAGATGGTTGTGGTGTCTAAACCAAACGGCCAACTTAGACTGAAAAAGGCCAGATTTGTGGACAGAAACATCAAGTTGAACGAAAAGAAATCTACAACTTAACAGAGATAATTTTCACGAGCCACACAAAATAGATACAAATGGCATTAGTCCCAATAAAGCAAAAATCAAGGCAACCAAAGATGCCAACCCCCCGAATGATATCCAAGGCGTCATATGATTCTGCGGCATGACCCAATACCTCCCTCATTTTTTAGACAAACTCTCAAAGACCCTTGCACATATCAGAGAACTCACAACGGAAAACTGCAACTTAAGCTGGAGCAAAGAATGCGGCAATGCCTTGCAAGACATAAAGAAGAAAATTACAAATGCCCCAATGCTCACTTTTTAAAATCTTGACAAATATCTTGACATTCAAGTTGACAGCAGTAAAGACGCATTGGTGTGGCGCTAATGAAAGCGGGACAACTAGCTGAATTAGCCTCTCGTAAACTGACACAAGCTGAAAAGATATGGGCACAAATAGAAAAAGAAATAATGGCTTTTGTTGGACTTGAGATATTCTCAAGCCTACCAGATGTTCTCATGGCCTGGACAAAATAAAAAAATTGCATCCAGCAAGACACGACATTAAATCTACTGATCGAGACTATTCTATATGGTTGGCCGGACAAAAATTAACAACGTCCAACTGCTCTGCTACAATACTATAACTTTCGAGATACCTTGTCAGTGGAGGATGGCATTATATTCAAGGGCCAGAGAGTCTTCATTTCAAAAAGCATGCGCGAAGAAATAAAAGAGATATTTCACGTCGCACACTTGACCTACGATGGCATGATGAGAAGAGCCCTGGAAACAGTTTTTCGACCAGGAATGGCAACAGAAATAAAGCAAATGGCAGATACATGTGAATCTTGTCAGAGCCCAAATTTAGCTAATAACAATGAGACGATACAGCAACATGAAATACCAGAAATTCCTTGGGAGAAGATTGCATGTGACTTAATGGAAATGCAGGGACGCCACTAGCTCATTACTGTTGATTATCATTCAAACTTTAAAGAGGTTGCTTTCCTGGATCTAGATCGATCAAGATTCGATTTTTACGCTCTAGTCTAGATGTAGGAGAAAACCAATCCCAGAAAAAACTTAATACATAATATTTCTGTTAAAATATTTAGGTGTAATGTGTAGGTTGCAATGTTTCAAGATAAGCGTACTCTTTTTAGTGCCTAGAACGGGTGCTTATGGCTTGGATCTACACCTAGCAAGACCTGGGAAAATGTCTGAAAAGTCCTGCCTGACTAAGCACTGTTTCCAAACTTATCACGGACTAAAATTTTACGATATCTGCTATGAGAGACTATCTTAATTTTTCCAAGTAATCATCGTCTCTGTCAACAGCAGTGTGCCAACGGTAAACATGTCGTTCAAAGGCGTCGGCGAAAAATTCAGCTGATTTTATCTTATAGCACCTACGCATACTAGCCTCAACTTCGTCGTCATTAGTGTACAGTTTTCATTGATTTTTTTTTAAAACTTTGAACAAAGAATAAAGTTTGACAGAGCTAGTTCTGGACTATAGAGAGGAAGAAGTAGGATCTTCTGGAATCTGAGCCTGGTGTCGTGAGTCCTTCGACTGCTTCTGGAGCGAGTGTTCAAGAATTAAATTATTGATTTATTTACGACGCACTTTATACCCATTCCAGAGAAATCCCAACATGTAAGCAACATTTTGCTGTTTAATGAGACAAATTTCACAAAATTTGGTCCACTTTTACCATTTGCTTAGCTTAAAAGTTGTAGGGACAGCTACAAAACGTGATTGGTCTTGCAGCCCTTTTTGGCCTCGTCTTCCTCGCTCCATCTTTTCGCCCACTTTCTAACTAAGCTGACATTTACACAAGCATCATAAATTTTCATGCGTCATTGAATATAAACCAGTGTAGTCCTTTCTGCATTAAAGAAATCACAATCGCAAACTGCTTCAAAAAGTCTTTTGTTCAGAGCCATTTTGTCGCTGCCATTCGAACACAACTATGTGACGTTTTGAGCAATAGAACACACGGATGTGACGTTAACTTATAACTGCATATGGCTTGGAGAGCAGTGAGATTACATAAATTACAGAAAAAATACTTTCATCCAAATTTGTGAAGGCCATTTCAATTAATAAAGTAAATATTGCACAAGAGGCTAGACCTTTCAGTCAAGCCTCACACTACCATAACTGCATTACAAGGAAATTGGTAATTTCTTTGTTCCAAAAATTGAATATAGGCATAAAGCCAGAGCTTGTGCGATTTTTCTACTAAACGTATACACGTAAATTATTATTGCGAAATACAGTCATTTTGTTTTGTTAATTTACGGCCATGTATGCTTTTCCCAAATGTCAGTGTTTTAATTCATTAAATTATTATAAAATAAAATTCTGCATAATTATTCATTGTCCTCCGAAGCAGTAGACATAAGTATTACCTAATTACAACATTGCTAAACAACGGATACAACGCATTTTATTATTTGCGCACACCAGTTTTGCATTTTATGATCCTGAGAAGCTTGAGAAATACGCGAAACAGAGAGAGGTACTCAGTGAAGACCAGTCCAACACTCACGCATAATGTAGTGACCATCATTGATGATGAACTAACTCCAAAAAATTAAAAACTAGTGCTGTTCTAACCCAGTTCCAAAACTTTCCTCTCCATAAGCAGCAAGTTTTAAAAAGGTCTCGAGCAAAACCTAAGATTCGTCTGCGTTTTCAAACCAAGGACTCCCAGGAGGATGATTTGCCAGGAACATAAAAAGTTAAACTTGGCCACCCATATCCTTCTTCTTCTTGCTCTGTAGGAGAAACTCTAAATCACGGCTTGCAAGCAAATGTGTAGCAAAGCAAAAATGAGTCAAGATATTGAAGAGAAAGATAAACTGCAAAGAAAACAGATTGTCAGATTTTATTGATAACCTGAAAAAAGACAAACTGCTCCGTTCTGATCCGACTGATAATCGGAAGGGGAGGACAGTTAAAACAGTTAAAAACTAATACATTCTGAATGGAACTTAGGGAAATTATTTTTGTATCAACGGGTCGCGTAGATTAAAATCAGACGAAAACCGGTTTACAATAGAAGGTGTATCGAACTGGTTGCTATGGTAACGGCGGCCATATCGGATTTTTAGGACAAATTTCAAAAGTATAAGGCACCCACATTTTTAGACAAAATGACTTCAATTAAAAAAAAAAGACAAAAAACTTGGCCACAAAAGTATATTTTAGTTGAGAAGGGAGCTATGAAACTTAAAAATAATTATTGTGCAGTTTTTCAGGGGGAAATAGTCAATATTTTTTAAATATTTAAAACATTGAAAATCGGCAAAATGAATTATGAAACACCGGAAAATCTCGTGCAAAGATGTCATACATTTGATATCTGAAACGGGATTCAGCGAAAGCTGTCGTATGCGATGGTTATTTCAGTGCGCTGCAATATGCGAGTACTTGGGGGTGTAGTTTTGAATGTCAAACTGGCTGTTCAGGCTTTAAATTCATCTTTAGCTCAGACAACAACTATGTCAGGACCCATGCTTTGAGTCAATCCAATGGCGTATATATTTTTCCTTCCACTGTATCTTTTGCCATTCAGGATTGCTGCCATGACGAGGTGTTGCAAACATTAGAAAAGTTTCTATCTCATGATATCTGTTACAATTGTTTAATGGTTTTCACTCTATGATTCTATTACAACTCCAGCTTTGGATTTTTTTTGCAGTCTATGATATTCTCAACGTGGGTCTTAAAAACAACTGCTGTGTAAAATATGTTTTGGGGCTGCTTCGTTAAGTCCTCAAACCTGTGCCGACTGATGAGATCTTTAAGACTGAATCGCCCTTCTTCCCAGTTTTATTAAAATATGTTTTTGGTTAAGAGGGATTTCATCTTTTGGAAAAGTGATTTAACTAGAGCATTTCTTAACCAGACGCTGTTAACAAAACACATTTCAAAAACAAAAGCCTAGTTAAAAAAGAGCGTTCTTGTTGTAGGTTTAGTTTTAAGACAGAGACAAAGAGATAGATAGAGAGAGATAGATAAATAGATATAGAGACAGAAAGAG
>BMAT01009902.1:90469-105996 GCA_019649035.1 Elysia marginata | reverse complement strand
GAGAGAGAGAGAGAGAGAGAGAGAGAGAGAGAGGGAGGGAAGGTGGCAAGTTATGTGAGAAAGGAAGTGAGAAAAGTGCTTAGCGAGATCACAACAATGGATTCTCTCTTCACTATGACTAACAAAACTCATAATAGACAGACATTTTCTATAGGCGTACATACAGAAAATATTCACTTTCAAAAAGTTTGCATTATATTTGTATATTGAGAAGTGTATTAAAACTGATCTTATAGGATTTGGATGCCGAAGTTTATTTTAATGTTTTTTTAATCGATTCGGGAACAATCTCTCCAAAAAAAAAAAGTTCAAGGACTCTTTCGGACACATGTGAAGCCCCTTCAGGGGCCTCCTTTGTTGTTGGAAGTAAGCGGGGCCCCTGGGGCTGAACTTGTGTCTAGTTCCACAGAGAATGGAGGAATTGGATAAAGTTTTGAGGTTTGTCTCTATGCTGGATCTATTTACATGTTCAAAGCAAAAGGAAGTAATTTTCATCAACTTCGGGTGAAATATTTTGTTGCCTGAATATTCTGATGTCGCGAAATATGAAATCCGACACAATTTAACACGCGCAGACACCAATTAAGTAGCACCGCCTCCTTAATATTTTGTATGCAAAAATATTATATTATCAGTTGTTTATTTTACATATCTCATACAGCTGCAGTTGAATTATATAATATTTTTGTTGAGTATCTTGCTTAACTTGTGATTTTCTGAGAAACAGTTGCTTAACTGGGATAAACATGTTTTTAATCAAGTTAGTAGCGATATTTTTGCTGTGCGGTAGGTCAAACCAATTTACTTTTCATTTTTGGTTTCTATTCGCTTTCTCTTTCTTGTGTGTGTGTGTGTTTCGTCAGAGTATACACAAGTATAAGTATTGTAACACATAATCCTCATTATGCAGAGTTTTTAACAATGCTGTTCAGAATGAACAGATTTGAAGGCAAAGAGTCATTTCACACTTATTTTGTTTGAGAGGAAATTGGTTCATCGACCTTTTTCTTATGATTTGAACTCGTTAAGAATAAGATAATTATTTAATTCATTGAACACTTATAAATGTTACGCTCTCTTCGAGTAATATTGAATTTGTTCAACATTTTATGATGGGCAGCGTGGCAGAGTGGTTAGCGCGTCGGACTCGAGATCTGGAGGTCACTGGTTTGATTTCCGACCATGTTGCAATTGTCTTGGGAAGCAATTTACCCAATATCTGACCCTCACCCCATCCTGCGAAAGGCCAAAGGGTCGGAAATTGGGTCGCTTACATGTAAAGATAGAGTGGTCTCCAGTCAACTCAAATTAGGTACACAATGTTTTCGGTATCCGAACCTTGAAAAAGCATTGTTGCCTGCTTTGTGTCTTAGCAAGTGGTCAATAATCTTGAGTTTTATAATCTGCGAAACCAGAAATATAGATTTTTTCATGACAAGTAGATTGAAACTACTTTCAATTGTTTTCAAAATATAATAAATGAATACAGCATTATAAAAATGACATTTATATCTTTAAAATATCCAATTTTTTCCGAAGTAGGACACAAGATAAGCCCTAAAAGCTCCACTTGATCCCAACACCATCTGAAGTAGATCGAATCTACTTTAGATTGTTTTGAAAATATCATAAATAACTCCAGCATGTTAAAAAAAAAAACAAAGTCAACATTTATGTATTTAAACTATTCCATTCTCTGCACACTTAGACTTGTGGTAATCCCATGGGAACCCACCCGGCCCCAACACCAAATGGGGGCTCCTGTAGGCCGAGTCCAAGTGTCGGAAAATTTGACAGATTCAAACAACAACAACAACAAAATAAACTTCAGCATGTTAATTCTACGGGATGGCACGTCATACTACACGATCATGGCTTAAGGCTGGTTTATGTCACTTGTCTATGCTAAGAGTTGATGAACAACAGTGACATTAAAATTAAAAATGAAGAGGAGAACAAAATGATCTGCCGACATTGCTTGCACCTATCAAACGTCTAAAAATCTGTCAATTAATTTGTTAATTTTCAACTTTACAAAAGTGAACAAAATGTATGTCTTTCTCCTTTGTCTGTCACTTGGCCATCTATCTGCCACTTCTGCTCTGTCCGTCTTATGGCCTCTGTAACTTCTCCTGTGCCTGTCGCTTCTAAATTGTCTTCTCTTCTCCTCTGTCTGTCTCTTCTACTCTCTGTCTGTATCTTTTCCTCTAGATGTCTTTTCACATTTCTCTAGCTCTATCTTCTCCTCGGTCTGCCTCTTTTCCTCTCTCTGTCCATTCTCCTCTGTCTGTCTCTTCTACTCGCTGTCTGTATCTTTTCCTCTAGCTGTCTTTTCTCCTGTAGGCCTACCTGTCTCTTCTCCTCTGTCTGTTCCCCTCTGTCTGTGTCTCCATCTCTGTCTATTTTCCTCTGTTTGTCTGAGGAGAAACAGGGAGAGTGATAGGCTACCGATAAAGTATAAAATATGGAGATGAAAGCTAGGACAGTTTGATCTTAATGTAGATCTAAACAAGGAGACATGGGTGTAAATTTAATTGAAATATAAAGCGCGAGAGAGGTAAAGAAATAGGACTATAAAGAGGAGGACAAAACAGTAGTAGAGAAATTTAAAGAGATTCTGAACGATATGGAAGAAAATCCAAGGTAGTCTTCTAGATGGATGGAAGATATGGAGTCATCTGGAATCGAATTCGATATGGATAAGACTTACAATGTATGAAAAAAAAACCTTTTTTCTATTGCGTCCTATTCACTGTTGGCCATATGATCTTTCCAATATCTTATTTACTAATAAATCCTTAAAAAAAGTATCGATTATTGAAAACCGCAGCATTGTTTTAGCACGACCCACGTTCATTTTTGACCTTTTGAGGAAGCCTTTTCAATTTTAAAAATTATTAAGACTTTGTCAAGTTTGTAAGACTACAGCGGAAAATAGGCTGGAGTCGCAAAGACCCAACTCAAAAGAAAAAAAAACCGGCCGGTTAAAAGTGATCAACGTCAATCGAAATTTTCAGGATCACAATGCTCTTTTGCGGAGCGTTTTTATCAAAGAATACTCTAAGACGGCACCGGTTGGCCTATTTAAAGATGGCAGTATTATGAGATACATTGTCACCATTCACAAGTCCATACACAACAACTTGTTTCCAAACAAAAAAAAATCTAAAGCAACTAGAAATAAGAATCGTTGCTTGACAAAAGCACTGGATAACCCTTGATCGAGTTCTGAAAAAGGTTACAAGAACGACTGCTTTCTTTATCAGCTGTAGGTCTGGTTTCAGATCGCATGATCAGTTCTCTTTTCTCTGTAGATCTAACGTGTATAACTATGGGGAAGGTACACTTTCTGTTGTTTTTTATTCTATGGCTCAACATTGAAGGTAAGACGTTTTGTTTTCCAATGTTCGTCTACTAAAATAATCTAACAAATATAAAATCAAGTAGTTTTAAGTTTGGTCAGTCAAACCTCTACGACGAGGAAGAATGACTTTTAAATGGCATAATTATGTTGTTTCAATTTCGTTCTTAATCTTTCCCTCGGACTCAGGAAATGAGGCCAATGTCTGTGACAGTTGGGCTGCTGACGCGGTGTATGCTGGGGATGGCATGTGTATGACACTGAATCGGACTGTCATGACTTTACCACAAGCAAAGGTATGGACACCAATACCTTTTGTAGATGAAGTATGAGATGGTCAGAGTTTATAAGCCGCACTCCTGGCGGTGATAGCAGAAAGCCACAGACTTTAACTGACAAATAATACTACTGGTCCTAAGGTTTTCAAGGTTGTGCCAAAATAATTGTTAGGCCTACCTTTTTTATTTAGCATAGACAAGTTAGCGGAAGAACAAACAGCGTACTGTAGTACTTAGCATGTTTGCTACAAAGACGGAGGCCTGATTTATCTTTCATTGTAAACATTGTTGCCTTTAGATTTCAAATTTGCTGCTTGGCCTAGGAATGATTATACCTATGCAATAGTGCGCGCTCTTTGGCTATTATGACAAACATGTTCATCAAAATTGCTTCGTAAGACAAAAAAAGTTTTAAAAAAACCCACCTTTTTCTTCATTTTCAGTATAACTACAAAATTAGGGCAGATATTCCAAAACGCTTTAATCTTTTTTGTATTTCTCGCATTTAAAGGCAAAGGCACAAATAATTTAAAAAAAATACACAGAGAGTCTTTGATGCTACAGATAATCACATGTTTGCAGAAACCCATTTGAAGCTAGAAAAACAAAGGAAAAAAAAAACTAAAATGTAAGAATGGTGTGCTGATTGACAATCATAGCACCCAAATTTATGTATTTCGTTATAGAGTTCTCGTAATGGTTGAGATTTACAGATCCGCCAAAACTTGGACTTTGATATGGCTTACCATGTAACCGATAATTCGTCTCGAAACAAGTAGCATTATCTCTTATTAACGCGACACACAGTACCCTAGGCTAAAGACATGTATGGCTATGGCAGAAATTTTAAACTAGTGTCCAGTATTAATTTTATAGTATCTAATTCAAGATAAAAAGTAGCTAACCCATCTGTACTTTGTATATTAAAACAAGTAAAAAAGAATTCTAGTCAGAATGTTAACTACACATAAAATATCTTTCGAATGGCTGAAACTATTATCCTATGCCTTACTCTATCTATATTATCTATGATTGAATTATAGCTCATTTACCTCTTGTATTTCTATCTGAAGTACCTACAGTAGAACTGTATCCAGACCCTAACGATTACCGGTTCCTAACTATAGGTCATAATCATGTACTTGTAGTTAGGCCTTTTCCATTGCTCTATATCGAGCATCTGTGGCAGAAACATAGCTGCGGCCTTTCTCCTGATCTACCTATGGCATGTTGCTTACGTGTAAATAGACCATTCCTTTTCCCAAAATGGGCCAGAACTGTAGCCAGATACCCACGCCTGCGTTATCTATGATATGTATCCATAACAGAACAGTAGCTATTTGTGGTAAGACTTGATCCGGAAACTCTCATATTTTGTAAATAGTAATAACTATTGAAACTACTAGAATTATAGCGGTTGATACCAATCATGCGAATGTTTTCAATCTGTACCTTGTAATACCAGTGTTATAACAGTAGCCAGATCGCCTTGACTTTCCTGTCTATAACAGCCTATGTCATGGAGCTGTAGCTAGGTCTTTTTCACCTGCTCTATCTATAGCAATTGTATTTGAAGTGTAGCTAGGCCTTACACATCACACCATCTGTAGTATCTGCTATAGAACCAAAGCCAGGTCTTTCTCACTACTGTATCCATAGTATGATATTTGTGGTAGAATTTTAGCTCGCCTATTTCCATTTAATATCTAGAGTATCTATGGCAGAACTCAAGCGTGGCCAGTTTCCCTACTACCTATATATTAATATCTTTGGTAGAGTATTTGTCGGAACCTTTCGCTCTCTGTCTACAGTATAATATACAATAAAGTTGTTGGCTCCTTTCTCCTACTACATCTGTAACATGTTTTATAGAGCAGTAGGTAGATATATCTCTTTATATTATCTGTAATAAATCTATAGAGACCCTATCCATCTTTCCATTTAATCTTTAGTAGATCCATAGAAAGACCCTATCCATCTTTCTATTTAATCTGTAGTACCAGTAGATCTATAGAAATACCCTATTCCTATCTCTATCTATATTATCTGTGGTAAAGTTGTAGCTAGATCCTCTCCCTTACTCTCTACTTACTCTCTATAAAAGTAGCTTTGATAGAAGAGTAGCTAGACATTCTCTCTCTATTTAATCTTTGATAGACCTGTAGAAATGCCTTATATATCACCAGGATATGTGTTTGACGCAGTTCGGTGGTCACGTGGCTGAGCTGAGAACTGAGTACCAGAGGCAAACGGTCATGAGTTTGATTGATGCGACTGGGGCCCGTATCGGTTAGTAAACAAAAATATAAAATATGGCTACGGTCAGTTTTCATAAACAAACTGATAAAATAGCAATGGCCAGTTATAAACAAACTGATAAGATAAAAGATAGCAATGGCCAATAATCATAAACAAACAGAGAAGATAGTGGATAGCTATGGTGGTAATGTTAAACAAATAGAGAAGATGAAAGATAGCCATGGCAGGTAATCATAAACAAACACAGATGATAGCTACGGTCAGGAATCACAAACAAAGAAGATGAAATATAGCTATGGACAGTTACTAAAGAACAAACATAGAATATAAAAGATAGTTATGGACAGTAATAATAAACAATCAGAGTAGATAGTAGAAAGCTATGGTGGTAGCCCTAAATAAACAGAGAAAATAAAAAATACCTATGGCCAGTAGGCCTAATAATAAACAAACAGAGAAGATAAAATATAGCTATGGAGAGTAATTAAGAACAAAGAAGATACAACGAAGCTATGGACAGTAATAATCAACAAACAGAGAAAATAATACATAGCTACGGTCAGTAATTGTAAACAAACAGAGAAGATAAAAGATGGCTATGGCCAATAATCATAAACAAAAAGAGGTGATGAAAGATAGTTCTTGCGAGTAATTATAAACGAATAGAGAAAATACAAAAAAAGATCGGGCCAGTAATCATAAACAGAAAAGGCCAAAGATAGCTATGTTCAGCAATCATAAACATAGAAGATAAAAGATATCTAGGGCAAGTAATTGTAAGCAGAGAGGGCAAAAGATACGTCTCGTTACTGCTTGCCTCCAAGTAAAAAAAAGAAACATTGAAGCTCATCAAATTTAAACTATTGGCATTCAACAAAAATAAAAAAAGAGTTAAAGATAATTACTTTCCAATTAGGAGTAGTTGGTATATTTGTGACAGGAAAAAACACAACAACGACCAAACAAACATCGCACTATTTTGACCTCCATATTGTAACACTCATAAGTTATAGCCACTGATTATATTGAAAGGCTTTTTGTAAGGCATAGGACAGAAGCTTGGTTGCGGGGAAGGTAAGATGTGCGGATACCTGAAATATTTGACAAGAAAAAACTTTTGTTAAAAGTAAGCTTTTCTTAAAAGTATCCCAGTTTAATATGGTTTAAGATAATAATACAGATCAAAACAGAACTTGTGCTGTCTATCTATGGTGTCCTAACAATGATCTCAAACCGATTTTGTATTGTTACTTCATTGACCTTTGGTTTGGTTATGAAAGCAATAAGCAGGAAACTAAGTATCCGTACTTCGTCTTCCTCAATGATGGTATTTAAAATATCCAGCATTTCATGTCTGTCGATTGTGTTAAACGCTGCGGATTTTAATTTCCTTCAAAATTTATTTCTAGCTATCCTGTGTTCAGTTTTCCCTAAGCAACTAGTGTGCCAAGACCAGGGACACCGAAAAAGTCTATTAGATAACCTCGGCCCAAACTATGTCAGCGGTACTTTTTTCTTGGCAGCGTTATTGATCATAAGGCTAACTTAAGACGTTGAAAAAAAATTATCAGCCGTATGTTTTGGACCTTTTTGTTTCCTTGGCTTTGATAGAGCTATCCTGTATTTGTATCTGAAGCTTCAGACTTTTTTAGGAGTTTCATCGAGTTTTTCGGCGACGTTTTATGAATTAGCAAATTGGTGTTCAAGAGACCCTGCGTGCCTTATCACCTTCACCTGGAACTTAGTGTTGAAATTCTCGAAACCATCCTTCATTTTTTTTCAGATTATAGCGGGCTAAGAATGCTTATGGCTGTCCTTGAAAAGGCTTTACGACATTGATTGAAGCATTCTAATTTTTTATAGTTTGCTATGATGTTTACAACACCGTAGGTTTAAAGACAACTTCTGAAGTCCTCTTCTGTTTTGGGGGATTTTCAAAATATATTATAATAGGAGATTTTACTGCTCCAAATATAGAAATCTTTATCTCTGTTTTATCATATTCGCCAGATCTAGTGTCTAATTCTTTACGTCTTCTTGCCATTTCTGCATTTATAATAGTGTGCAAGACTTTGACTCTTTGGTATTAAAGTTGATTCTTTTACTGAGTTATTTTTCTTATTTTTCTTCTTCTCTTTTTATCCAATAAGGTGGGCTATCTGAACGGGTTGCTTTATTGTTTACTTTGTATTCAGCACTTTGGCGTTAAGGAAATAAAGTAAATAGGAAAGAAAGAGAAGATATAAAAAAGGAAAGTGTCATCCGAAAAGAGTTTCTGTGTTTCACTTTTGTAATTATTGTGTCTAAAGTAGATTGAATCGTTGTTTTATCAAGTTTACTACTAACTTTCCTATATACTACATTGAATCAATTGATCTCCACATGAGTCTCCACGCCTCTTCCATTCCAAGACCTTTCTCTCTCTTTGTACCTCTTGACTTAGTTTGGATTGGAGCCAGTGACGAAGCCAATGAAGAAGAGTGGCTGTGGCTCAGTAATAATGATCATGCCCACATACATAGTGAGTGGTGGGCGTCGTTGCAACCGGACAATCATAATGGTGTCGAACATTGCCTGGTCATGGAACTTACACAACTTAGAGACCGCTCTTGCTCTAAGACTTATTCTACAACGTGCCAAAAATGTAAGTTGACAATATAGGTTACATAGTAAACGAATCAAATCACCGAGATAATCCCGTTTTGTCTTTATATAAAAAGAATAAAAAGAGATAATAACTCATATAGAACCGGATTAGTTAATAAGGAAGAAAATTTTCATTAGTCTAATTATTTTATCAACAAAGATTAAGAAACATTTTTTTCATTTCTTCTAAATTTCACTTCAGACCCATATTAGCCTAATCTGCTTAAAGCTTTTCATTCTCACTAAAATCAGACATCACTGTTGCTTAGTTAATAAGAAGCTCCAGTATGGCATGCTGCTTGAGATCCATGCTAGCATGGGTGATCTGGGACTAAAATAATAATCGTGGTAATCGATTTCTCCTCCAGACATCGGCAACCCGTGTGACGGAGTGCTTTCTGGAGCCGAATACTACAACGGTTCTTGTTTCAAGGCTGTGGTCGAAAATATGACAATAGACGTCGCTCAGGTACTTACTTGAGTCTGACCTCAGTTTTTGCTTTAATATTTAGCTATGTAATCACATAACAAAACCTTATGGATGTCTAGACATGCTAGCAAAATTTATTATTATTTCATAGTGCACAACCCGTTGCAAGAAAATTATTCCGCACTTATGGTCTCACATTGCATTGGATAAAATCGTAAACTTTATGGCTCACCTTGCTATAAGTATCTAAGAATTAAGTAACTGTAAATCACACCAACGAATGAAAGGCCAGATCAAATGTGTAATTCTTTATGTCCTCTTTAATAAGTAAGAAGTTTTATTAAGTTTTAAAGTATAAAGATATTTGGATTTTCCCGTTTAAGTTAGCAATTTATCTTAAAAGGCCATGGAAGACCTTTGATATGAAACTTCTCTTTTTAATGAGCGCAATGGCGATATATTGTAAGCTATGTTTCTCTAAGACGCAAGGAGGTGGGTGCCGAAGCTACTATAATCAAAGGTACAAATCATAATTAACGCAAGCATTTTTCGGGTATTTCCACTCAAAGCCTACTTCTACCACTATTAGTTTTACACCTTCAAGTCTTTCAATCAATACTGACTGAAGTTAGTATTTTGACGTGACACCCTAAATAAAGGAAGAGCGAAAATTCTGATTCAAAACAGCACCATGCTTTTGACACAGCCGATTTCCTAACGTTGTTCAATACTTTATAGTAAAACATAAAAAAGGAAAAAAAGTTCTGTGTTAAAAACTGATCAGCATTATAAAACCTGATGTAGTTTATTACATAGACATGGGCGCTTAACTTATTTTCAGGAAAAGCGCGATGTCATTAACTGAGTACCTGTTTAGAGACCATGACAGATTTTGTCAGAGCGTTACAGCGACTCTCACCATTTTTAAAAGAATACAATGAAATGTGATTTTGCTCTTTAATTCTTTTTCTGGACCTGTATTTTTTATCCATGGCGCAGTGTAACTGTTTTGGTAACAAGAAATATCTTTCTCCGCTTAATAGTACTTACTAGTTTAGATCTGAACGGATGCCTTTGTGAAATGCTATATCACAAGGCCTCAACGCCCTAATTTGTTTTCTGTCTCAGAATCCTCTTTGAGAAGCAGGAATACATCCGATAACTTTATTGTGGACGGGCTCTATCAAATATTAATTTAAACTCTCTTGCAAGCGTAGTTACGCTAAAATTGAGTTTTGTTTAGTCCCTAAGTTAGTCTCGATCTCCTGACCTCCATTACGCTTGACAAAGATCATTCACCAGACTCTGTTAGTCGAACATCCACCACTTTAGGACAGTCGTATCAAATTTGTTTTTTTTTAAAATCTAGACATTGGCATCTTAGACACAGAAACATGTGAGACTATTAAGTTTTTATCATTTTGACAACGCCGTGGCAAACTTAGGAGACTATAACATGTGAAATTTATCAATTGGTTTGCCTTAGAGATGCCAAAACTCTCTCCTTGTCTGCCAGCTATGGCTATCATGTTTATCTTTGTAGTTGTTCAATACAATGCACTTTCTGGTAGCGTTCATCTTGCAAACGCTTGTGTTCAATACTAAAGTCTTTAGCAACTCTTTATAAACAAAAGAAAGGTGGTCAATGTTTTGTGGGATGATCGATGTGCCTTAGTTATTTAAGCATCGATCACAATTGATTATTTTTTTTCCAAATGAAAGTAATAGTACCCAATCATGCTGAGCGGGAAAATCAATCACGTTGTTTGATATCAGTAGCACATGTATTGTTTACATGTATATTTCATTTTTTTTTATTTCCAGAGTGAAAGCGCAAGTGCAAAACTTTGTTTTAATATTAGAAAAGGTCGTCTAGATGCATTACACCAGAATAAAGAAAACCATTACGATATTTTTCTTCTTTCGATTTAAATTTTTATTTTCCACTAAAACAAGTCAAAGCCTAAAGATTTCTACAAGCTAACAATTACTGCAAACTCTTTTTGCACCTGAACAGGCCAAAGACGTCGTGTATTATTAGTTTATTAGAATTTTAAAAATTCAATTTATTATTTAAATGAAGGAATCCCTATATCTGGACATTTTGGCACTATTTTGATCTCAACAACCTACCGTAAAAACTACAGTTGAAAAAAAATTAGTTGAACAGGCCTAAGGTCTGTAAAGTAGTGCATCCAACCTGTTTCAGGGGGCAAAAGGAGAGACAGAAAAAACAGATTTTAGGAAAGATAAAAATAAGTTTATGAAGTTAAGTTCATTTTAATAACATGCATCTGTATAAACACACCATAAGCAGTGTAGTCCTCACGTATTCCAGTTTTGCCTTTTCCGATGATGGATGCAACTGCTTTCATAAAACAATTTTATACAGCAGGGTTCATAATGCAAAAGACGAAGATTTTTGTGAGTGTATGTGAGTGAGAGGAGGGAGCGGGGTAGAGCTGTTCATGCGACAAAAAAACAAAAAACAAAACAAATTGCGCTAATTTTTTTTTCCTGTCTGCAGACTTCTTTGAAGAATACTAAATCAATTAAACCCAAAACAAAACCGGCACTCCAGCACGTGAATACTTTCTACCTACAAATATTTTTTTTAATAATTCAAACAAATCTTTTTGTAGAGGAAGAAAGTATTTTTTTCCAAATTAGGAAGAAATAACTCATGAAGCATCGAATTCAAAACAATATTTCCAGTATATAAAAAAACTTATTCCTAATTACTTTGTTTGAAATACGCGCCTCAATACAAAACTGACAAATCAATAGGAAATGTTTTGAACTATTTATTTATACAACATCTTTCTATTGCGTTGTTATCTTAAAGTTTGAGAGGGAAAAAAGAAGAAAAAGCCGAACTGGCGCTAAAGAATTTAATATAAGGCCTTGTGATTAAAAAAAAAAAAAACCCACACAAATCATCTAAGCAAAGTTCTTATCGTTTGAAAAACGAAAGCTACCAGAATACCAAAAGGCGGAATTTAAGATGCTTTACTAATTTCTCGATAAAACTCAAATGCATTGATGTATTTCAAATAGTAAAATATTTACATCATTTTTGCCTGAATGCTGATAGAATTGCGACAGGTTTCTTTAGTTTCTTTCTCTGTTTTTCGATGCTGGTTTCCTATGGATGCAGGATCGGTGTGAAAACATGGGTGCCTTTTTAGCCGAACCTAACTCTGCTGATCTGAAAGAATTCCTCGCACTGTTTGCTGGAATGAGTTTTAGTAAGTACTGTTAAGGTTTACTGCCTTTGTAGTAGGCCTAGGGGCCGTTCACAAACCACGTGGACAGATTTTCTCATTTCTTCAGACCTCCCCCTCTGCCCTCTGTGGACAGGTGTGGACAAATGACTGTACCCCCTTCCCCCTGTGGACAAGAGCGTGGACAAATGGCTCTACCACTCCTCTGTTCTATAATCCCACTGATGATTATCTACCATGATCAGTTGCATGTAAAGAGACAAAATCATTAAATAATAAATCATTGAATTCTTCTGGTACTGTTTTCATCCACAATAGTTCACATTTGTCCACGTGGACAAACTGCTCAATCCCCCCTTCCCTCTGTGGACAGGGTGTGGACATTTCGCAAAGCTCCCCTCCTTCTCGCTGTCCACATGGTTTGTGAACGGCTCCCTATCTAATGTGTCAGGTTTTTTATTTTACACATCTACATCGATTTCTGGAGTGATTCAACTCTGAAGTAAAACTTACAAAATGAACCACTTCGTTGTGTTTCGCTCATGACAGGTTCTTTATAAGGGAAAACTATAATTTTGTGACCGAAGTAATCTTGTTTGTAATTGATGCTATGATTTCACAAAAAGATCAGGGTATTGATTAAAACACATGGGTTCAAACTACTTGGACAATGCCAAATTTCAGAGTCTCTTGTTCACCTCTCTGTAACCATGTGTCCATAGTGGAGGTTTTTAATAACTTAATACAGGCTTGCACTACACAGTTAAAAAACTTCTGTTTAGATGTCACGTACCAGTAATATACATATACTAGAAACTCTTTTGTACCAGTCAGGAACAACTGCCATTTGCATATTAAGAACCATACATTACAGTATGTTGAAACTGAACTACACGAGATGTATATATTTTAGCATTGCAGGGTCTAGATTTAATTTTTTTTATAGTTAAGTATTTGAACATTCTTGCCTTCACCTTCCCCTATTACTGGTCAAACATAATACAAGAGTACTCATCATTATGTCTAATACCATAATCATTATTATTCACTGTATGTTATCTCTGCCCCCCCCCCCCCTGGACCAGGTCAGGGTGAAAACGTTCTTCTAGGTCTTACCATGACTCCGCCAGATGACAAGTTCCGACGGCTCAGCACTGGTGACTCTGTCGACACCACCAACTGGCTAATAGGAACTTTATCCGATTTACCGCGTATGCATATGGAACACTAAATTACCTCAAAGTTCAGCACTGCTGCATTTATTTTAGGTGTAAATTGAACAGGAGTCGCAGTAGAGTTGTGTGGATAGGCAAATCAAATATAGTGGTTTTGTCTGTATTTTTAGAGCTAAAATATAAACCTTCTTTGAAAATACTTAATTTGCATTTATTTTAGCAAAACGATCATAGTACTTTACAATTACTGTGAAGTGGAAACCGCCTACCAAATTTTAAATAAAAAAAAAACTTTAAATTTTGCAATCTGCAACTAACTATCGTTGTTACCTCTAGAAGACATTCTTTTTTCTGTTTTCTTTTCGTTTTGATGCAATATTACATAAAAAGAAGAAGAAAATCTTGACGCGATACTCAACTTGATTCTATTTAACATGACATTCTTTGATGTGAAGTTTACATTATATATAACATTTCAACAATGCCGTTACTTCCTGTAGTAGATATCGATTCCAGGAAGGTGATTGTGATGACCGAAGCTTCCAAGTGGATGTGGAAGGAAGCTGCGAACACAACCCAGGCACAGGCCATTTGCCAAAAAGGTTAGCCATTGATAACACCGTCGGCTGTTTGAAAGACGAGCTGAAAGACTGATAAACTGATTAAATGAAAGACAAGTAGACTGACTCAATGACAGACTGGGTGACAAACCGACTAAATCACTGACAGACTGGCAAACCAACTAACTGGCTATCTAATAGTCTAAGGATAAATTTACTTGATTAATGCAAAAATGACTGATCAATTGACTGTTACAGTTGGGCTTATTGAATTGATCCACTGTATGAGTGGCTGACTCATTGACGAACTGCCGACAATCGACCGAATGACTCACTTACTTGCTTTCTGACTCACTCACTGACTGTATCACGGACTGACTTACTGGCACATTGACATACCGGTCAAACTAACTGACTGATTCGCGAACTGACAAACTAACAGCTAACTTATAGGCAATTGAACTGTCTAACCAATTAACTAGCATAATGACTAACTGACTGATTGACTGATTTGTTGGCAGGCAGCATATAAGTCAGGACCATTAAGTACTGAGATTTATGTTTTCGTGTATAGAGAGCCATTTGAGATAATTAGATGCTCAAAGAAAACTTTTTTTGAGCTATATTTGATATAAATGTCTGTTGATCTGCCAAAATCAGGCAGTAGCATAGTGTTTGCTGATGCGTCAAGCTTAAACAGAAATAATATGACTAAATTATGGAGCTGTGGAATTGACATTTTCTTGCGCGTTTTATACCTCTTCTTCCCTCACTCAATTATTCCTCCTATCACACGGACTTCTAGTTATCCCGGTGTTCAGCCACTTCTACCTGGCGGCGTTGCCAAGCAACGTTCTCTCTGTGACAAACTCCGCCCTCATCAGCGCTAGCCACGCCTTTTCTCAGCCTGGATGGATCACTGCGGAGATGATATTTAACTCGGCGGGTCAGGAAGAGCAGGAGAACTTTCTCGGTCAGCAGGGACTACAATATCGGATGATCATAGGTCAGTATAAAGGTTGCCTATCATTGTCGCAAGAAAGCGGCTTTGCCGCAATCTGTTTGAACCTACCAGCCAAAATATTAAAGGTATTTAAATAAAGTAAAACAACGATAACAATCCTTTATCTTCTGAACTTGTCTTCACTTTATACTTTTTTCTAATTATGAACTGCATAACAAGTTTTATTTGCCATTTTACTAACCAAGATTTGAAATTGTTTTTGAGTGGTGAGGTATGATAAAACTGTCGTTGAACAACCAAACACCGCATAATCTAGGTGCAGAGAAACGTAGCTTACTGGTTCGCTCCACACAACCTCTCTACGCGACCTTGACCCTGTGGCATCATGATCTCACGGCCATCAGCTCTAGCTTGCTCGTACCTGTCTTCACCTATGGCGTGTCAGAGTCCAGATTGGCCTACCCGTCCCCAGGAGACGTCAGTCTTGGTAAGGGCTCCTTTAGATAAAATAACAACAGCAACAAAACTAAAAGTAACATTTAGGTTACCAAAAGACAAATGTAAAAGCATAACCAACAAAATAATGTAAGAGTACAACCAACATTACCATCATCATCATCATCATCATCA